>FLMG01002559.1:0-25625 GCA_900088475.1 Hyphochytrium catenoides
ATTCAGTAGAATCTGTTGCACACAGGAGAGTGGGACCTACACTGCCACCTTTCTTTATCCATTGTAAGATATTATCGGTTATCACTTCTGTTACCTTCTTTGTTGTCTGTGTCTCTAGTGATCACGTTAGCAGTTAGGTCAGTATGCAGAGGCAGATGGGTCCTTCTCCCGAGTGTTCAATATTGATGAACAAGCTAGTTGTGTCATGGTTCGCTGAGTCCTGCGAAAGACCAAGGACCTGATGCCGGTGTTCCACTCCTGCTGGACATCACGATGACTCTCGATCGCGGCTATTCTTAGTTGACCCTTTCGCCTAGCAATAACCACACCACCCTCTATTTATACCCTGCTAGACTCTTAGTGAACTCTTCGTGAACATGCTTTCTTCTCTGAGCTACTACCGAAGTGTGGGCTAAGTAATGCTTATTGTGAAGCCTACCTACCTATCATATCATCACTCTTAGGTAACCTCGCTGATCCTACGAACAAGAAGAACCGGTTCACAAGGCTCCTTTGAACAGTTCTTCAGCGATCATCATGAAAGCCTTTATGAAGCCTTATATCCGGGTTACCTGATTTATCCATAAAGCGATAATGTCCTGTTCATCATTGGGCAACAGTCACCCTATATACCCATGAATACGTCTAGAATATGAATGCTGCTAATCTTGAATAAGTCCCCCTGTTTGGTTGGTGGGTGGTTGCGGCGAGCTGGCGATCCATCAGAACAGCGCGTCCAATGGCGATGAATGAACTCTTTCTTTTGAGCTCCTGCTGCTATTATTGAGCTCTGCATCTCTTCCTCCCACTGTCTGCAGCCTAGAGCCTCGCTGTCAAGTGAAGACGTAGTCTGGTACTCTATACAAGCAGCTCGCAAAGGCATTTTTTAGCGCTGGGTCGACCAGAAATAAGTGTAGGGTATCATGTCAGACGTCGAGACACCTAGCAAGAAGGACAAGGACTCCAAGTCCTACGAGGAGAAGGTTAAATACGTCTCCGCAATCTCGCAGCCCCTTGCTAGCAAGAAGCTTACGAAGAAGGTTTACAAAGTGGTAAAGAAAGGTGAGTCTGCCTTGAAACGAAGGAGGATCTATGAGATGCTGACTTCCCTTGCAGCGTCCAAGGCGAAAGTAGTGAAGCGCGGTGTCAAAGAAGTGGTGAAGGCACTCAAGAAGGGCAACAAAGGGTACGCGATGTGTGAACAGACAAACAATTGTCGGATGACCTAAGCTCAAACTCGTTTCCATTCCTCTTAGACTGTGTATTGTTGCTGGAGACATCTCTCCAATTGACGTTATCTCACACTTGCCCATCCTGTGCGAAGAGGCCGGAGTCCCCTATGTCTATGTTCCATCAAAGGTACAGTAACCTACCGTCACCTAGGTCTTTCAATAGTGTTCTTGAACTAACGCTAGGTGTCTCCCAGTCTGACCTAGGAACAGCAAGCTCGACAAAGCGTCCTACCAGCTGTATCTTGGTGGTACCTTCCAAAGAGTTCGACTCAAAGGACCTTCTGGACGAAGTCAAAGCCGAAGTTCAGGCGATAACACCAGCGTACTGAAGCATTTATCTCTTGCTCTAGCGACTGTCCTTATATAGCCATACGCGGTAGCGGCCCGCAAGTGAATCCGCGACCCTGCCACAGGGTGGAGACCTTTCTGCCGCTCCCAAACTCTGTATCAATAGTAGTTAACCCAATGCTATTCTCTCTTTTCTGGGAAATAGTCAGCCTTCTTTCTATCCTTGTGCCAATGCTGCTTGCTAACCGAGCTTTTAAGATGGTTACTTTATGAAAGCATCATTATTTCTCACTCCAAGGTGCCCATTCTCCGCGTGGCGCGCAAAGAGCAGTGGACAGTCGTGCGGGCTGACAAACGAGTTTCTACGTGGCTGCGTGTTATCTTATGCCACGCTTACTCCCTAATGCAAAACCTGTATTGAAAGGCCCGTAGGATGTGGTTGGTCTAACGTCTTTAGTGATCCCCATTGCCATAGTATGCAGATCTACCCATAGACTGTCGTGCCTAATGGTCAAGTCCAGCCGCGACAGACAAGTCGGGGTATGGCATGGCGGACGACAACCCTAGAGAAAGGCCCCACTCCCGTCCACTAGAACATAGGCTACAGGCGCTGTCCCACGCAATTGATGTTGAGCGCTGAACGCCTTGCCGAACAACTTGATGGTCCTTTGTGGTGGCTGAATATGAGCAGAGGCTCTTGACAACTAACTAGATCAAGCGAGCAGGATAACGGATAGGCAAGTAGGCTTTCACGCCGAGCTATAGCGAGAGCCTGCTCTCTTCATTCACTCTGTTGTTGTGAAGAGTATCAATACTTTAGCAAGACATTTGCGCGAGAGAAGAGGCCTCGAAAACTAATTGGGAGTAAGGGCGAGAGATCCTTGGCGGGGTCAGCTCACTGGGGATTGAGTTCAAGAGTAAAGCGGAGCGGACAGCATGGCTTCTTCACCAATCATCAGCTATCAAGAAAACTGAGTCTGTTTGTGCCTGTGACTCAGTTCAGCTTAGGCATTTTACTTTCATCTGCAAGCGCACAGTATGCGGTGCCTTTTGCGGCCTTTTGCGCTCAAGCTTAGTGGTTGTGAGAAGTGGAAGAAGGCGATGACGCGCAGAAAGGCTGCAAGATGGAGATAAGAAGCCGCCGTCCCAAGCTGCCGCCTGAGATGTCTCCACGCCAGCCAAACGGTTGCTTAAAATGTGTTGCCGTCTATAAAAGCGGTCATTATCTCTTTTGCCCTTTGGAGAGGAAGTCAACGCAATGGTCATCAGGAGGATTATCTTCCACGGGGAAAGGAGAAAGAAGAACAATAACGAGAGCTTTATTCGAACATGAAGAGCCCTCATACTAGGAACCTGCCTTTTACATGGGCCAATCTAGGCGCGGAACTTTTGTCTCTTCCTCTGTGGCGGCAAGAAGACGCAATGGCAGTTGTTGAGCTGCGGCCATCATCTCCATCCTCAATCATCAATCACCGTTAGCAGTGATCGTGCCAGCGCCAGAGCAACAAGTTCACATCGGGAAGTGACAGGGGATGTGATTGTCGATTGTAAATAATAAGATCATCTGTTAATTCTTACAGTAAGTGATTATATGTGTGAGATAAACAACATTATCCTTATATATTTTTTAACTCACTTGCGTTTGTTGACATTCGGGTTGAGAATTTACAGCTATTTTGGCAGTAAAAGACGGCTTTATGAGTGACAGGCTTGTTGGCTGACAGCTGATTGGGTGGAGCGGTAGGGAGGGAGTCACAGTCATGAGACAGAGCCAAACGAGCGACTACTGGACAACAGAGATAGGTTATCGCCTATTGTTTATAGGGTTAATTGCACAGACAGAGGGGTCTACAACTAGAAAGAGTCTTCGAGGTGGAGACTTGGGTAGGTTTGCTTTGGCCAGTGTGGTGCCTCATCACCTGAGACTTCAACCTCATCATCAGAATGACAGGCGAGCCAGGGCAGTGCAGTGTAGGCGGCGCTTGGCTTGGAAGAGAGGCGGACAGCAAGAGACAGAGAGACAGAGAGAGAGAGAGACAAAGAGACAGAGAGACAGAGAGACAGAGAGACAGAGAGACAGAGAGACAGAGAGACAAAGAGACAGAGAGACAAAGAGACAGACAGACAAAGAGAGGGAGACAGAGATAGAATGTGGCGAAGAGAGAGGAGGCACAGAGCGAGAGAGTGACAGAGATAGCCGTTCTGAAAGAGCCAGCACTTGCAACGATAGCAGTGGAAACAGAGACATTGTTCTGGGCTCTGTGATAACACTCTCAGTCTCTCACTTTCTGCTTACGGCCAAACCTCTGAGGACTGCGGTTAGACAGAGTTGAGTCAAACGAGAACCATGCCGCCAGCAAGAAAGAGAAACGCTTCCGCGGAGGCAATCGAGGTTAATGGCGCACCGTCCGCAGGCAGCCCCGCCACTGTCAAGAAGGTAGAAGTGCTTTCTCGTCTCTTTTGGGATGGGTCTGTAGGCTTCCTCTCGTGAGCCGCGTCGTCATTGTCATGTCCGCTTTGCTTCTTTGTCACACCGTTTTCTCAATCCCTCCTGCTCGAGCGAACTCTTCATTGTTAGCTCTCTTCTAGAGCTTCTACTTTTTTCTCAAACTAGTGTCATTGCTGCCATTATGACTCCTAGACCAAAGCCGTCAATGCCAAAGATAACTGCCCCGCCACGTACCGCGCTGGCAGAGAGGATGGGCCTCTAAAGTGCACATGGTATCCGAACGCCAAAGAGAAAAGTGCACACCTGCACCAGCCGCGATGGCGAGAGCCCAAGATCTGCAGCACAATCTTGGATCACATTGGCAACACGCCTCTGGTGCGCATCAACAAAATAACCAAGAAAGCTGGCCTTCAATGTGAGGTGCTCGCCAAGTGCGAATTCTTCAACGCTGGTGGCAGCGTCAAGGACCGTATTGGCAAGGTGAGTAGGGAGCGGACGGACCTCTCACCTCTTTTGATTTGGTCTGCTTTCCCGTTTGACGCTGCTTCGTTTGACGCTTCTCACAGTTCCCGTGATGGTTTTCAGCGTATGCTCGGCCCCGCTGTCTCTCTTCTTCTCGCTCTCTCGTTCCCTCTCGCTCTCTCTCGCTCTCTTTTTTTCTTTCTTTCCTCTCTCTCTCTCTCTCTCTCCTTCCCTCATCCCTTCTAATTTTCTTCTCATCGGACCTCCATGTATTGCACTGGCTCCACTTACGTGTTTGTTTTGAACATAGAGAATGGTTGAGGATGCCATGGCTTCGGGCCGCATAAAGCCGGGCGACACTCTTATTGAGCCAACGTCAGGCAATACAGGTACTTCGGGCGTACTTGCCTTTATTCTAGCTACTCCTCTCTTCTCTTTTTCTCACTCTCCGGACTGGGACAGGCATTGGCCTTGCTCTGGCAGCGGCAATCTATGGCTTCCGCATGATCATCACTCTTCCCGAGAAGATGAGCAAAGAGAAGGTGGACGTGCTCAAGGCGCTGGGGGCGGAAATTATAAGAACACCGACCGAGGCAGCTTGGGACTCGCCTGAGAGCCACATCGGGGTTGCCAAGAGACTCAACGAAGAGATTCCGAACTCTCATATCCTGGATCAGGTGAGAAAGAGAGATGAGGAAAGACTGCATGCTGGGCTAGCGCAAAAGGCCAAATGGCAGTACGGACGGCTTGTTATCAATCTAGAAAAATGGGGAATCAAGGCGACTAAGTCCGCACTCCCTCTCTCTCGCGCTCTCTTCCTTTGGCTTCGATCACGCAGTACTCGAACCCTTCAAATCCGCTGGCTCACTACGACCACACGGCTGAAGAGATTCTTGAGGCTTGTGATGGGCAGGTCGATATGCTGATCGTATCTGCTGGAACTGGAGGCACCATCACTGGCCTGAGTAGAAAGCTTAAGGAAAAGTGCCCCAACGTTATCGTTGTGGGTGTCGATCCGAAGGGCTCCATCCTGGCAGAGCCAGAGCCTCTTAATGACGACATGGTAAGAGATGACGGAGTATGGAGTCCCGATAGGACCGCGAAAAGAGGCAATGAGAGGGGAGCTACCTGACGTTGCAAGTGAAAGGGAGAGAAAAGGCTTTCAAGTGAGCGAGACATAGCATTTTCTCTTCCGTATTCTGCTGGCTTTGCTGTATCCTTTGCACTAAGTTTGACACTCTTCTTCATTCCTCTCGCGTCTGACAGAGGCTCCAACCTTACAAAGTAGAGGGCATTGGCTATGACTTCATCCCTGCGGTGCTAGACAGGGAAATGGTAGACCGCTGGTACAAGGTAAGAACTAATAGTGCTAGAACAGCTAGCTCAACGCAGCTGCAGCGGGAGGGATGTCGTCGTTGTTTTAGGGAAACTTGCGCTTAGATCTACGGGCCCTTCAATTCGAAGTGTCTAGCGCTTTGCAGTTACCGAGATGTGACTGACCAGCATCCCGCTCCATCTTTCTTGTCTTCGTTCTTTATGACCATGGCAATGGCATAGTCTGAGGATAAGGCATCATTCATCATGTCCAGGCGGATGATCCGGGAGGAAGGTCTCCTCTGTGGTGAGCATCATTGTCCCAGCCTATTGTATCATCTCCCCAGACCTACCTAGCAGTGTGTGTCTCTTTGGTGTTAACTCTGTACTCTTCAGGCGGCTCAAGCGGAAGTGCGATGTGTGCAGCACTAGAGCATGCAAAGAGCCTAAAGGCAGGACAGAAATGCGTTGTCATTCTTCCTGATTCCGTCCGGAACTACATGACGAAGGTAAACTGGCCTTCTTCTCGTTACTCATATTCTTTCGGACCTTTCGTGGAAAGGGTAGCAAGGACACGTCGTCGCTGGTCTCTCTCTCTCTCTGGACGATCCTAGTTGTTGTTCACGCCATTCTCCTTCGAAAGGTGACGGGCCATGTACACTAAGTCTTCTTTCTCTGTTTTTCTTAGTTCCTAAGTGATGACTGGATGTATGAGAATGCCTTTGTCACTGATCCGTCAAGCAAGAATCAAGTGGATGCGTGGTGGGCAAGCAAGCCTGTCTCAGAGCTACCGCTTCAGGTAAGGTGTCATCGGAAGCGAGACAGGGCGGCTGAGAAGGACAAAGATGATTGAGAGAGCAGGAGAAGATGGAAGAAGAGTGAGAGGCGGATGGAAATGGCCGTTGAAAAGCTCATGAAGGTCTTCCCTCTTAACCATCTAGGTGCCGTTCACTATTTCTTTGAATGTATCTTGTAAAGAAGCTGTGGATATCCTGAAGGAACAGGGTAAGTTGCAGCTCCCACTAATCTAACTTGCCTTTTCTGGTCCTAACTGCTAGCCTTCAGTAGTACGCCGATAACCTTCAGAAGGTTTCCCTAGATGTGAATTTCTTACATCTGATTTCTCCTCTGTCTAACGCCTATAATCGCCGTTTACAGGCTTCGACACGCTCCCTGTCGTGACAGAATCTGGCACTATCTGCGGAGTGGTGAGCGAGGGCGGGCTGATGAGCAAGCTAGTCCAAGGAAGAGTGTTAGCATCGGATCCAGTCTCAAAGGCGATGTACACTCAGTTCAAGACGGTGTCGCTCCGCTCTTCGCTAGGAGAACTCTCTCGCATCTTGGACCACAATCACTTTGCTCTGGTTGTCAGCGAACAGAAGTGTTATGGTGTAGGAGGACAGCAGACCACGAGCACTGTCATCACCAGTATCGTCACGCGGTAAGGATGTTATCAAAAGGTTCTTCTGTTCAAGATTGTCTCGCGATGGTCCTCCCTCTCTTTGTTTCTCTCTCTCTGGTTGATGCTGTTGCTTTCTTCAACCTTCGTCACTACCCCTCGTTCACTACGTCTTCGTTCTCATTCACAGCTTGCTGTTCGTTGAGCTTTACATCTCTATCTCTCAACTTTCTCGGCGTTGGGTCTGACGTTACTCTCTCTATGCTGAATTCCCTGCAGAATTGATCTTCTGACCTTTATCACAAGCGGGCCGGACGGACAATCCTCGTAGCCCAACTACTTGTCGCAGCCTAGTCGTACTTGATACCTTGTTGGACTCTATTCTAATATATAAAGCTTGAAACCGCGTCTCCTCTTCGTGGCCAACCACGTCTTTCTCTTTCTCCTGGTTAATTGGCGTCCACATCATACATCCCAGTCTATCATCAATGACAACATCCACCTCTAACTATTGTCGGCGGACTAGAAAGATAAGAGTGCGACCCATTGGCTCCCCTGCAGGAACTGACGAAGGAACAGCAAGGGACCTTAAGGCCTCCTTTTTCAGATCGGCTCAACGGTAGTACTGAACAGACACTACAGAGTGACACATCCCGAAAGGTTTATAGAGGAGAGATGTCGTTTTGAGCTAAGACCGCATGGAGTTAAATGACGGCGGGGCAAGGGTCACAGAGCTTCTTTTGCATCCTCAAATAAATTCTCATAAATAAGCAATAAATAGGTATATTGTACGAACTCCACAATGCTGTGAAGTTGCTGAGAAGTGAAGCTCCGTCTCCATTGAAGCTTCCTCAAGAGGCGATAAGTGGTGAAACCCAAGGACGCCACGCATCAGTGCAGCAGCATAGCTGAGAATAGGCCTTAAAGTGCGAGATGACCCCGACTGCTTCCCCGCGGCTTGTCCTTTTTAACCTTGCCCGAGAGGAAGTAAAAGCTGGCGGGATTGCTAGTGTTGGGCCCAGCGGCAGCGGAGTCACCGGTGAGGGCAAAATCTGGATTATTCTCCAGCATGGTATCCAACAACTCCGAAAAGCGTGGGTTGCTGTCCATCAGCCCCTTAAGGACGTCCTGCTGTGAGGAGGTAGAATCTGGTGTCTCTATGGCTGATATTCTGGTCAGGTAGTCCAAAAGAGTCTCGAGGCTGTCTTCGTACCCATAGCCCTCCGCGAAGTGAAAAATCTTACTTCTAGAGAGCGTGTACTTCTTGCCTATGGTCGAATTAAGAGTGAGAAGTTCCCACCAATGAGGTAAAGAAATAGCTGAGGAGGAAGCGTTCCAAAATGGAAAGAGAGCAGTGAAGAGACTTAACAAGAGGCGGCCACTTAACAGTTGGTCAAGGACTGGCAATTAACAGAGGATAAGTCTTAGGGTATACACCCAAAGGAAGAGAAGAGTGCGAGAAAGCTAGCAGGGATTTTTTGAAGTAGCCTCTCACCTAAGTCGATCTGTGGTGTGGACAAGAACACTGGAATGATAAGCTTTCCTCTATCCTCTGCAAAAGCAAGCTGATCATTCAGGATCTCAGACCCAGCCGACTTGTCAGATATAACGCAGATAAAGGCAGCACACTGCAGGATCGCGTCCTTAGTCACAGATATGCGCTCTGTCGTATCCTTGTAAAGAGCCTCGCTATCTACGAAACATCGGTACCCCTTATCTCTGAGAGATAGGTAGAGACCACGGACAAAACGTGTTTGTGTGTCTCCGTGTGCTACAATGGAAAGAGCAAAAGCGGACGTTAGAGGGAGGGAGATCATCCGTAGCACCGGTCCACTTCACAAGGAAGATATCTATGAACGGAGGGCTGCCGCAGAGAACTGAAATGTAAAAGGAGTCATCGAGTAAGGACAAAAAGAGCATAACCAGCACGTTGCTCGTGACTCGTCGAATAGGCGCAACATAGAGAGACAGCCAGTGACATCCTAAGCCATCCTCATGTAGAAATCTCTTAAGTAGCAGTCTGCCCCCCTTACGCCCTACTGGCCCCTCATGCAATTTAGGGGATTTATCATGCGTGAGCTGCCCCTTACCAATAAATAGGAAATTTGTCCCTTCAATCATCGTTTGGTCGAAGCGTAAATTGCTTGAGAGGAGCTCACTCTTGGGTCCGACACCTGATACAGCCTGATTCCTCTCTATTCTTATGCGATTGAGCTCATCCTTCACGCCATCGGCCAATATCCGGACCTTGTCATCGAAAGCAGTCTCATCATACTCAAAGACGACCTGCCTGGGGTCGACGACTGTCCGCTTGGTGAGGGCTGTCTGGAACGCTACAATCTGTCGCGTATATAGTAAGACCTGCACGACGGCAAAAGTCGATGGAATAAGTTAAGGAAGCAGTAGGAGAGAGATATGTTTGTAGAGGATAAAGCTAGAGCCACATAGACATAACATTTGCACTGCCTGGATGTTGGCAAGCAATGATCTTGTCAGTCCCTACCTGCAGCTCATCACTGACAGTGAAATCCTCACAAGAGATGGCAATGACGGGTTTCTGCAGCTGCTTGGCCAATGCTAACTCCTTGAGGCACCACTCACTCCTCTGATAGTCCTCGGAGAGGATGCAAATCATCAGGGACGCGTTCATTAAACCCCTTGCTATCTCCTCCCGCCACACTGCGCCTCCACCAATGCCATTGCCATCCACGGCGGTATCCATCCAGGTAGTGATGCCTGTAGTCGAGAACAAACAGACGGAGAGATGATAGGGCATGAGCCTGTGGTAAATCGGGTACAACATATGCTCACTAGGAGCATGGCGCTACTTGCAGAATGTGAGAAGTTCAAGAACCGAAAGAAGGACCTGGAGACAGGAGTAAATGCCCTGCCTTCTTACCTAGAGATTCCAAACGGTCTCTAACCTTCATCGTAAACTCTGAATGCGAATGCGTATAGCTATTTTGATCCGTGTAGGTTAAATAAACGTCGAAAGGGCATCGAATTAGCTCACCAGACGATCGTCAGGAAGTGAGGATAGCACTAACCTAATCATTGCATCTCTGGCTCCTGCTGCCCTTTTAATCATAAATAGAAGCTCCGCACTAGTGGTACATTCCAAGGGCCGCTTGCCCTCGCGATTTATGCGGGTAAGGTCCGCTCCTGCTCGTAAGAGCGAGAGCGCTATCCAAAGAGGATTAACGACCGCAGTTAAAGAACAAGAATCACCTAGGTGAGCAACTTCCTCTCTAGAAAAACCAGCGCTTCTAACCCTCACCTGTGCACGTATTGCCGAGCTTGACAGCAATATGCATCGGGGTGTCTCCGTTAGGAAGGCGAACGTTGACATCTACTCCTGCGCTAACTAATGCAGCCAGGACCTCTTCCGAGACTTGAAGGCCCTGCATTCGGAGTGTAACACGGACGATTGGACGTAAACAGGTAGGATATTGACACGGACGATGGACGTAAACAGGTAAAATATTGAGATATAGAGGGTTGCGGATGTTAAGCTCGTCAACGCCATCAGTCCACAACCAAAGAGCAGTCGCCGCACCTGCGCACCGCAGAGAATAGGACACATCTGGTCATGGTCTTTGGTGTGGATATTAGCTCCCGCATACAAAAGAACCTTCACTACCTCCACTTGATCATTCCGGACTAAATAAGAGGGTTATTAGAATCATTTGTGTCGTAAGCCCTCTTCACGTATGCAGCGAAGCCCGCTTGTTCTCGCTTATACCCCATTCCCCTCCATATATGCCACAATGTCAAACCTGTTTACAATCCATCGGACATCTCTTTATTTCGCTGCCCTCTCTCCCATCCGGAGTTTAACATGGGGGTCTCTCTTCTCTAGCGCACCTTCCTTCACTTACCAGCCCAGTGGAGAGGGGTTCTCCCTTTATAGTCCATAGCATCTAGGGTAGCTCCAAAGCGAATCAAAGTTGCAGCAGCATCCGCACATCCAGCAATCGCTGCCCAATGTAAAGGAGAGCGATAGTAGAGTCCATTGCACTGTAGTGACATAGAGATAGGGAATATTCAATGAGAATCAGCCTGAAATTGAAATCTTGTCGCGTGCTTTACTATCAAGAAAGGCCACCCAAACCGAGCAGAACGAGAGGATTACCTTATCTCCCAAGCAATCCGCATTAGCTCCACTTCTCATGATTTGAATAATGCGCTTCACATTGTTCGTTGCTGCAGCCGCATGTAGTGGGGTCAAGGGGACATCTCCTCCCCATTCCTCAAACACTCTGACCAGCATGAACCGGCCGCTGATCAAAGCTCGAAGAAGAGCTGTGCTGCGCTGACACACCAAGAGATGGTTGGCTGAGGAGAAAATGATTAGCTTATAGAGAAGGATGTGGCTCGTGAACCAGTCACAGGTGCACCAACCTATAGGGTCACAAAGGATCGCCTCACGATACAGGGTTGTACATATTCTCTACTCTTACCTCTGTGCGCTACCAGCACGTTTACGACCTCCGGCGATTCTGCCAAAAAAATAGGAGGTACCTCCTCGAAACGGGAAGACGAGACCGTCAGCTGATTGACATCGGCACCGTGTTGAACAAGCCAAAGCACCGCATCCGCATGACCATTAGCCACCTAAGAGTTATTCATGAACATTGTTCGAGGTGAGCGACATCACAACCGGTAGGACTGCTGCTCTGCGTTATTATGAAGACTCAACGCAGTGATATAACAACGGAGTAGCAATGAAGACACCCGCAACGGTGTGAAACGCAAAAACGTAAGGAGAATGCTTACCGCAACATGCAAGGGGCTGAGTAGTGTCTGCTCGAAGAGCGAGTAATGGCCGTAAATCGTTTCGCGTTGCCGGTGCGAGTCCTGTCCCCGTCGTCTAAGCCAACCAATCCGGCTGACCAGAGCTTCATAACCCTCTGCTACCCGAATCTGGATCCACATGACAAAGGTTAGGTTTAGACTCGAAGAGCTCGTCCAACATAGTAGATTGTGAAGAAATAGCGAAAAGGCTAATGCCGGAAGACAAGCAGCGAAAATGGGAGTGCTGTTGACCTGTATCCGATTCATTTTATCCAAGCTGTTGATGTCGAAGCCAGCTTGTACTAAGACCTCCAGGACGTCAACGTCGCCTAAAGGAACGAATTGGTGAATAGACCAAAATCAGCCATCCAAAACGCTTCTGAAAGCCCGCCAGCGCCGACTTTGCCGTTTCAAAGAAGGTTACATTGCTCCTGTGCCAAACAAGTATCCCTTACCTCGAGCGGCCGCTGCATGAAGAGGGTTGTATGTTGATGTGGCAAAAAACCCTAGCGACAGCTTCGGAGTCCGGTACATGTGCTGATGAAAGCCATCTCCGAGAGCGGAGGACGCCTCGATCAACGTCTTTTGCAGCTCATTGACATGACCAGAACTGGCGGCATGATAGAGTAGAGTTCTGAAGAGTCTCTCATTCTTACTTCTCCTTGAGAAGCAAAGCAGTTTGGCTATTCCACATGTTACGACGTACTGATCACGGCTAAGTGTAACGCCCAGCTGCAGTCGAAAATGATCTCTGAAGCGGTGATACGCTAGCACTTGCGACCACATCAGGAAGTATGCTACGTAGCTACAAAGGGAAGAAAAAAGGTTGATGATCCAAAAGGTTAATGATTCATAGAAGAGCAGGATGAGCTAGATTTAGATTTGCACATGTGAAGTGACTGAAAAGCACCAAGCCGACAGCACAATTATGAAAGAACGGGGACGCAGTAAAGAGCTACAGTGGGGCTGTTTAGTCAGCATGGAAAGAATATACGATAAATCAATAACACAGCCAGAGATGAGGAAACCTCAATCGAACGTGTAAAAAGATGTGAACTAGAAGGACTGACCTGACGACAATGTTTGCCCATACTGCTAGTAGAATTGTGATCGACGTATCCAGTAGGGCAGTGGTGCAATCCCAGTAAAACCCGGCTACAGCGTTCCAGAGGATAACCACTACCACTCCGACGCCCGTTAATGCCGATATAATGACGACAGAGTCACAAATTGTGATATACCAGGTACGCTGATAGACAGAATTCATACGGTTCCGGCGGTAGAGAAAGAACGGGCGCCAACCCAGAGTGGCAAACCCTAAGACCACTGTCTTAAGCACAGTACACCCGGTAACCAGCGAAGTAGTAAAGGGCTTCACGCACTCTCCGTGGTAGACAATATCCTTTACCATATCCCGTGACTTTTCGTCGTCGATAGCGGATATCTGGAAGAACAGTGAGAAGTATGAAATGAGCGCCAAGGGAGAAAGAAGGAGAAAGGCGATGTCAATACGACCCAATGGGCTGGACGGAGAGCAAGCATTGTTTAGAAGAACCCGATGTTAGGTAGCATACTTCAGAGTAACCCATGATTAGGTGGGACGTGGAAGCATTAAGTGAAGAGAAGCCTACACATTCCATCATTTCAACGCCAGGTGAGGAAAGGACATCAGGTGAAGGCTTCTGAACGTAGGGTTTCTTACCCTATTAGGAATCCAAAAGAATTGGTTTACTCCCATGAAGGATAGAACGAAAACCAACTGGATAGTCTTGAAGAGGAGAGGCCAGCTGACGTAGGAGTTGGCTAGAGCCCCGCGGAATGATCTTGGCGGCTGTTCTATTTCCTCCTTGGAACGTATACTGCCCTCATGATATACGCTCTCGCGATGGATCCGTCGCTGCTCAAGGCTGTTGGTTCCGCAGAGACGATAAGGGTAAGTGCAGGCCTCCCAGCAGAGAGACAGACAAAAAGGAAATCTTCAAGCTACGATAACGGAAGAGCAACAATCCGTATGATCAATTGTTGGGGTAAAATCCTATGCCGTTTACCTGGGACGGAAGCTCCTCGTCATGTCCCCAATGGTATATCGGGGCGCCACGTAACGATGGTCTCGTTCTAGTTTTTCAATTGTATTTGGTCCCGATCGCTCGACGCCATAACGAGCAATAGAGTCCCGCGTTGTAAGAGGCAATATGCGATCAATTTTGGCTCCAGAGGTAACAGAGGAAGAGGACCGGAACTATATCGCCAAATGACAAAGATAAAGACGATGGAAGGCTGTGTTAGAGGGTAAAACGAAGAGGATGTTTGGTTTGCCATTCACCTTTGCTTGCTGCAGGGGTATGGAGATGGCACTCTGCCTCATCTGGACGTCAGAATTGCGCATGGGGAAAGCCGGAGACACTGACGGATGGTAGTTGGTTGTTTCTCTGGTGGGATCTGGGGTGGTTGCGAGCGGGCTTGGCTCCATTTTGTATACATTCTTGCTATTCTGGCTCTCTAGAAGCACTTTAATCCGAGGAGGAAGTTCAAGGCTTTGGTTCCTTCTGAAACTCCTGCTCAACTCGGAGCTCCTGTCTCCGTCCTCCATGGTAATCAATGCCGCTTAGCTATACACAACAACATACTTAAGGATCGGCCGCATCGCGATAATATGCTCTGCAATATCCGCTCCCAGCCTGCCACTTAGCAAGTACAAGCTTCTAACGAGTTATCTCTCTTTGACCTCTACGCCTAGCGCATAAGTCACTTCCCTTCTCTCCAAGCATTAAGCATCAGAAAGAGGAATTTATGGGCTTCAGTCTTCTTGCGTCGTCCACAAGTTGCTCCTGTGCTGCCGCAAGCCAGAACCAAGGTGAGACCCTCTTTGTGGTAGCAAGAGAGTCACAGCCTCGCTAGAACCAGCAAAGTGCTTGTGGGAGTCTCGCCACACAGAGAATAGAAAGTTGGCACTCATTTTGCCTCACAACTTTGGTACAAGTCAGGGCGCAGGTGAGGTGGCGATGACGGACTGTGCGAGCAGACAAAAAGCTTCAGATAAAAGAGAAGAATCTGCACTTATTGGGTCCTGGCAGCGGCATACGATAAGGTTATAAAAGCCGTCAAGTCCACCTGAAGGGTCTCAGATGCGGCATATTATCAGGATCTACTTCAGCAATAATCCGCGTCTCACGTCTGGTGCAGTCCCCTTGGCCAATTTCCGCCCTCGCCTACCCGCTTCTACTTCAACTGCCACCCACCCGTCCTCCTTCCTTGCCTCTAGTCTTCCTTGGTACATCGTCTCCTTGTACGCACAACGCGCAACTACAACAACCAACACCCCTACAGAGTACAGAGAATGCAATGGAGATTCAGTTCAGTTCTCAGTTTTGAGTCTCTATTTTTACTCAGATCATCGAGCTCAATCTGTAAAGATTCGCAATGAATAGTCCATTTCTGAAGAACGCTGTCCAGAAGGGGAGGGAGCACTTCCCAGCATAATTGTTTGGGGCACTCCGCGTCTACTTTCGTCTCTGTTCTGCTATCTAACAAGCGGTCCTCCTTGACTGGCCAGTCGTCGTATACTGGGTTTGGATATGGGACAAGGGGTTGCATGGCTTGCCTAGCCACCACGCGCCGCACTGCATAGTTGCTGGTTGTTGAAGAAGAAATCTGACAGGATCAAGTAGCCAATCGCTGCATTGTCAGCGAACCCTTATAAGCAACAGATAGGATCCTCATCGCCTTAGGTTTTCACGGTATTCGCTGAACTCCTTATGTAGAAAGTAGTACTACTGGGGCGTTGCCTCTTTCAACGATGTATGCGGCGCTGGCGTTGTGGCTGCAACATCTGGCTGTCTCTTTCTAAACTCCCCCAGAAAACAGATACATGGCAGTGCCGTCCAGGCTCGACACCCTTCGTGCTCCCATTCATTTGACTAGTGCCATAGAGGATCTCAAAGGTCGCAGGACATGTGCATACTGGCATCGGATCATTTTCCTTAATAAGGTTAACGTATCGCGCTTCGATATGCGTCGTAGCCCCATGAGTATATGTCTATTGGCCCCTGTACCACCTCATTTCAGCTTAGCAACAAGTGCTACTACTCAGGATTAAAGGGCGGTGAACAAGCTGTCAATAAATAAGAAGAGAAGGAGAAGAGAATGATAGCCACTATTGGTGCTCTAAACTAAGCAGTTCACTCATCGTCATCGCCTCCGCCACGCGCGGCACGTTGAGACGTCGGTATTCCTTCTGACTTCTCCGCAGTAGCAGCTTGAACATTGTAAGAAGTCTCGATGGCTGGCGAAAGCGATGAGACGAAGGGCTCCTGCCCCTCATCCTCAGAATGCACCAAAGTTGCAGCATCTACCTCTCTCTGATCTATTGTCTTACTCTCTTTCGATGGTATCGCAGACACCTGGTATTGGAAGATGCTGGACTCTATCAAGTCTTCCACAACTGAGCGGACGATTAGCTCTGTCTCAGTGCCTGACTGAATCACATTCACTTCTTCATACTCTCCCTCTTCGGGGATTGGCTCCAACCTTGTCCTTTGAAACGGGAAAGAAGAAGACAAGTTCTCATTCGTCTTCCGCCCATCGCGATGCCTCTTGGCAGATCGTTCTAAGAAGTGGCACGAGACAATGCATGCGCTGAGAAGAATATACCGCCTTCCAGGCAATGGTTCGGCCATCAGAGCACCAACTAAGATGGCAATGGAGCCCACCAGGCCCCAAACAGGACCGATCACGGCATCTACAAGCTGGAACATCAGCACCAAGAGCAACAGAATGCCAGAGACAGCTAGTGCAATCAGTGCTAGGCCCATGGAGTTCTCCCCCAAGAAGCCGTAGGTCCTAAAGAATAAGGTCTCAGCCTTGGAGACGGTCACTGTCCCTATGTCCTTTACCAGGTTCCATAAGTCTTCTAGGAATATGGTGACTTCTAGCCAAATCTTTCTCCGAGTACTCTGCAGTAGTATTTCCTGAATCTCTGTTTCCACTTCTAAGCGATCTTTGGCCAGTTCAGCGTCTTGCCGCACGCTCTGAATCCTCTTCACGGACTCGTCTGAGAATCTCTCCAACAGACTTTTGATATCATCCGAGCTCAGAGATCGAAGATCGTTCTTCTCAACTCCCTTTCCGATTGCTGAGCCTGCCGATGACGCTCTGCGTGCGACAGGTGGTGCCTTCTGAGACGCCGTTGGCTTGTCGTCCAGTCCCTGATATGGAGCGGCAGTGTCGTCATCTTCATCCGTACTCATCAAGACTGCGATGGCGCTTTCTAAGACATCTGAGTCCAGTCCCTGAAGAACGCTCCAGTCCGGAGCCTCTTCAAGAGCTGTGTGGTCGCTCTCAACGCCCATTTCAAAAGCCATTGATGCGCTTTCTACTAACCCGAGGGAGAAGAGCCCCCAGCTCACCGCCAGCAAGAGCGCACCTGTCTTTCTCATCTCTAGGGGTCCCTGCTAGAGGTTGACTTAAGCTGCACTCGACGTCCGTAGTCTACCGAGTTCAATGTAACGAAGGGACCGGCTGCTCCATAAACTGTGCCACAGCCCAGCACGCAGGGGAGCTGCCTATTGTCTGTGAGGTTATATAATGTAACCAGGCTCCAGGCGACTCCTCTTGTCCCCTGAATGTGGCTGCAGGTTGTCCTTGGGCTTCATAATGCGCATGCCAAGGACGCCATCAGATGCTGAGGAGGAGGAACGAAGAGCAGAGGCGCCATCATTATTCTGATTGAGAACATGTCCCAAGCGAATGGCGAATGGCCTCTCGTCACGAATAACATTGTACGATATTTAGAATCGAAGACTCTAATCCCGAATATGCCTGCATTGAAGCTTCATCCTCAGAAACAATCTGCATCTTCTCAGAGTTCAAACTGAAGCTTTCTACAGATCTAGGAAGTGCTGATGGCTGATGGAGACCGATCACTGATGATGTCTATGCTGCAGGTTTGCTGATGCAAGTCATTGTACCTGGACACACTAGGGTCGTTAAGAGTGCCGTTTGGCCTTGACCATCTCGCGCCTCTGCCACACACGTGAAATGAAAGAGAATATGACCCCATACACAGGAATCTGGATGTGCTATGGCATTGATTACTTTGTAAACTACGAGGGACTGGGTTCTTATGATGGAAGTCTGAAGCCATGCTTATAGATATGGATGCAAGAGATAGACATCCTACTGGACGTCTTCTTGCAACGCGCTGTGCGTTAGGCTCCTTTCTATTAGATCAAATGCATTAGGAGACTATACAGGTACTGCTGCTCGGCCCATTCAAGCATCCTGAATGATAAGGCAGCGCACTTCTTTGGGCTAGAGAGCAAGTAAACTCCCTGTACAATATAAAATATGTTAAGACACATGTGTACGGACGTCCCTGGTTCTAATTCAGTTGGCTGCTTGTGCCTCTAAAGAGAGAGCGACGGCTGCGTAGCCCTCCCGGAGACGATAGAAGGGTGGAGTCTTTCTTTATGAGTCGTCTGCAAAGCGTACCCTTCTCCTGGCTGAGGGCCTTACTTCGTCTCCATCCAGCTCTGCTCCGTCCGTAATCCCTACCGCTGACGTTGCTACCAAAGGTGAAAATTCTCTCCTCGGGTCTGCCTTTTCTTCCGGTACATTAAGCTTTCTCTCTGGTCCTCTCTGCACTGCCTCCACGAACTTCAAATTCTGCAGCAAGAAATGCAGGCGCGCTTGATCGTTCCCTTTCACTCCTTGCTGCGTGAACAGAAGGCACATGCAGACAGAAAAGTAGCAAGATTCCAGAAGGATAGTTAGACAAACAGGGCAGCCCTTTCTTAACCCCGATTAGCAACTTTACGTCCTTCTTTTGACATTGTGTCTCTCTCTTCGTCTCGTCCCATTTCACGGCGGGATGCTCGTCCAACATCCTCGTGGCTCCTCCGCTGCCACTACCTTACCTCTGCATTGTTCCTCTGATGCATGACAAGCTCCACGGTATCATCCATTATGAGCTGCTCAACTACTACGGAGCTCTTTTGGCCGAGCCTGTGTGCCCTGCTGATAACTTGATCCTCTAAGCTTTTATCCCAGATCTCGTCCATAAGAAATATGTGGGTCACGAATGAGAGGTCCAAACCGTGGGCTCCTTCTTTGCATAAGAGTAGGACAGAGACGCCAGGATCATCTCTAAAACGCTGAGGGCAGCGAACAAAGCCAGCGGGGAAAACCAGAGAGTCAGACTAAACAAGCGAAACCTCAAGTGAACGGCTCGGTAAATGGCGTTGGCCACCGGAAGATAAGAGCACACGAGAGAGAACGCACAGAGCCGTGTTCCCAGACATGCCGTCCCGGACTGCAAGACACCACTAAGAGCTGATAGGGAGATATCCTGCTAAGCAAAGAACCAGGGCAGAATACATCCAAGCCGATGGAGCCAAAACTGTGGGGGTGAGGGCACTAAGATAAGAAACCTGGGATAGGCAGAACTTGCCTACCTGCAGCTCCAACGACCGCTTGCTCCCGAAGAAGTGAGCAACTCTGAACCCATGCGAGGTGAGCGCCTCTTCGATGCCATTCAAGTACATGCGGAACTGAGAGAAGACGATGGCCTTTAGAGCAGACACTGGCTGAGGTCGAAGCTGACGAGGAAGGGATGCGAGGTTCGCATAAAGATTGTCTCGTTCATTCCTTTTTTTCTCTAGATCTTTCTCTCTTTGAACTTCTCGCAACCTTTCTATGAGGTGCTTCGCCTTGGACACACTTTCCCAGCTGCTGTCCTGATCAGACTCATCATCTTCCGCAAAAAGGACATCGTTATTTCGCCCTCTTTCTCCCACGTCAGCAGAGCTAGACGGCAATTGAGAGGGCGGCAAAGGCTGGAGGCCCACTGTCTCGTTTCTTAAGGTGTTCCGTTCAGTCACTTCCGTTATAGATGCAGGCGAATGAAGAGATGAAGCTGCTGGTTGAGAGGCGGTGGTGCCAAGAGCTGGTGGCACCGCAGAGGAAGCTGAAGGCTTGCCTCCTGTAGCAGGAAGGGCATCGTGCCATTTCCAGTTGAGCTCAAAGCCCGGTTGTATGGCCTGGAACTCATCTGTATCAAAATGTCTCTTGCACACCGCGCAATAAGGCGTAAACTCCCAAGGCGAATTGTCTTCCTCTCCCTCTTTTCCTGATGCCTTCGCACTCCCTCTCCGTGTCACTTTATCCATGCATAGGACGCAGATAAGGTGACCGCATGGCGTGAGAAGGACTAGCTGGAATTGCTGGAGGCAATATCCGCATTCTTCTCTAAGACCTACCAAGTAAAGACAGACACATAATCATAGGAGAGATTGGCAGCAATGAGGAAGCTGTCGACACGCCGTTCGACCGCGAGCTAAAGAATTGGACCAAAGCTAGCCCACTATCTGCCAACGCATATCCATTCCTCTGCCTTCACTAGTCATACCTGCGGTTGCTTTCCTTATCATTGTTCGCGCCAAGTGCAACAGCCGTCGGTCGGTGCACCACGAGAAGATACTGTTAGCACTGTGATTATAAGCAATCTGCTGAAGACCTCCGCCGCAGCAAGCCACCCTATAGGCCAGCAATGAGTAGAGTAACCTCGGTACTTAGTGGAGCCCAGCAAAGACGCCAGGCAGTAGGCAGTACGTTCCTCTATCGACATTAAAACCTTCATGACATCCATCCAGCATTACCTGAGATTGTGCAGTGTTTCCATCGCGTACTTGCGGTTGGCTGGGTTTAAGAGATTATCTGGATGTCTAGGGCCCGCCGGATGGTTACCATCCACCATGCCTATTGGCAAGCAGGACATTAGCACCAAAATAAAGGCAACGAGCCTATAAGACGCTTGGCACCCCTAGCAGACCGCAATTACATCCAACAATATCAGTAGACTTGACACCGGAACTAGCATCGAAGTCAACAGCTTGACTTGGCAGCGCACATCACACAACGTCTCAAAAACAAGGCGGTCATGGACTAAACAAGGTGGTTTGGATCTCATCACCGGTCCATGGACCGAAGAGACCCGAGATGAAGAGAATGAAGAGCAGAGAAGGTCGTCCACAAGACGTCGCGTGCCGCCACCAACCTGTGATGATAAGATTCGCCAGGCAGAAGCTGGCAATTGTATTGTATGAAGCGGCTTCAACAGGTGACATCCGGAGCACCCGATGAATTCGACTTGGGGGTCGTAGTTCGTCAATTGAAGACTGAAAAGGAGAGCGTTAGCCCTTCTGCAAATAGCTTTCGTAATCTCATCAACTCTCTGTTAGCAAGCCTCTCGTAGTGGCTTATGCCACCACTTTGTTATATCTTCATATTCAGGCTTTTTTCACGGTTTATCTTACCTTGAGATGTCTTATCATTATCCGCTGTACGATGTCTCTTAAGCGCAGGAACGCCCGCAGCTTTTTCGCCTGGCATAATGGTATAGGCTTAGTGATAGAAGAAAGGTCTTGAATTGGAACTATGAATGGTATATGAGTTGCTCTGTAAGACCAATGTAAGTTCTCAATGTGTCAGCTCAAAACATAAGACCAGTCATAAATACGGCGTAGTAAAGCCTCCAACTATTGAGAAGAGCTCAGCATAATGTGATAGCCAAAGTGAGAGCTAACATGGAATGGCTGTGCCACAAGGTTATTCCATCTTCCACCGTCATCTCGGCCGAAGGAGTGATCGCCCAAAAAGCGTAGTAGTCCGTAAAGATACTTAAGGTCATTGCTCGTGGATGTGCTGGGGGTTGGGGTGCCTAGGGAGACAGCGGGAAAATAAAAAGTAAGGCCTGGCAGTATGTAGTATGGTATGCGGTGGCTCTAGGCAGGCAATGACTCTGCGCTCAACCAGCAATTGCGAGAGGCACATGTGACGCAAACAAGAAGACACAAAATGACAGACAGACTAGAAAATAGAAGACAAAGGCACGGCAAGGAACTAGGACAGTACCGGTCATGACCCACTTATACTCGGCCTTTAGAGCCGACGCCAACTGGCCGGCATCCGTTATGCTCAAAGTCCCTAAAGAGTGGCCCTGACCGGTCATATGACACGATAGAACGTTAGAATAAAATCCCTAAACGGTGCCAAGCTAAACGGTGCACAGCGAGACAGAGTGACCGATGGCTCCGTCAAACTGCCGAGCACGACATAGAGCATGAAGACTCTATCAGACTGCAAACGGGGGACATAGGGAATAGGGAGTAAATTGAACGAAAACGTTGGCGCCTTTCTAAACTGGCGGACTAACGACCAGACGTGGCCCACCTACAGGTGGCCGTTCACGCTGTCTTCCGTCCATGGCAATGAGCATGGGCATGACCCTTCCACCGTTCAAGATTGCAAAGCGAAATGCACAAAGCTGCCTCAGAAGGACAAAAGAGCAGAGGACGACGCTCTTGGCGCTGTCTTGGTAATTGTACCTCGTCTATGATAACCCTGACCCAGTAAACCTTAAGTAGGTTGCTGACACGCAGTCGCTTCCCTCCGGGTACTCCAGCGCCGCCATAGAACACTTCGTCACGGAGTCTCATTGGCAATCTCTCCTCTGCGTAAAATAAGGTAGCAACAGAGGTAAACTAGCTCAGCGAAGGCACGGATTGTAGGGTCGTTCATATCCAACGCAAAGTGATTCTGCCTCGGGACAGAGATGCGGCATGACAGAGACCCTAGCCCAAAGAGGAACAGCAACCGAGACACAATAGGCTCATAACACGAACGGAATTCTGATGGTTGAAATGGATGCAAATGGTCAAAGGGAAAAGGAGGGAGAGGTCAGCATACCTAGAGCACAAGCTGGCCTTCCCTCTCTCCATTCTAAGGAAAGTCTTCTAAAAGTTGTGACCACAAGTTCACAGCTTGCCAAAGTCTCAGCAGAGGGGAGAGGTTTCGTAACACGATCAGAATCAAAGAGGATTCTGGAAAGCGAAGAGGGTGAAAGATGCTTCTCCAGTTGACTCTTCCAGTGGCCCAACAGAGGGGAAGGTACAATAATAAGAGTTGCGGAAGACGAAAGAAGGTCTTCTCCTCTCACTTCTCTCTTCCTTGTCAGAGGTGAGCGAAGATGATAACCCTCGACCTTTCTCTCCATTGCCTGCTGCTTAACTGCTGTTACCGACGTCTCTCTCCCATCTCTATACCCTGAGTCCTGCACCATGACAGAAGGTGGATGAGATGTGGGGACAGGAAACCTTGAGGCTTGGGTCCCGGCCCTCATTCCTCTTGTTTTTGCTATCAAGGAGAGGCAGGTGACTGTCTTTCCAAGACCCGGCTCGTCACAAAGCATTCCACCCGGAATGTCAGGAAGACTTGGGGTAGGGCCAACCAGGTAGTGCCCAGTTATGAGGTTGACATTTATCATCAGTCCTAGACGCAGTGGTGAACAGTAACAACCACAAGAGGAGGCACATAAGATTGAAAATAGTGTTTAGTTGTCAGCTGTGACACACCTAACGTTTGCGATAGTAATAAGGAATTAGGGGGAAACAACCAGAAAATCGGCAGGAGGAACACTTAGCGAGAAGCTGACGATGGATGAAACATTTTAGAGGAATTCCTGAGACTTCTTACGGGCACTTATACCTTCAGTTGTCCTCAATGGTAGATAAAGAGGATCTATAACCGCCCTCTTTTTGGCTTCCCTTCCCATCATCCACCTAAGACAGCGAACTTGGTGCGGCAGTAAGCGGAGGATTGCCCCAGGCACAACTGCCATGGACACATTGCGGATGGACCTAAGGGACAACAATGCGGTCAATGTACGTGGGATATCGGAGACACTCAGCAGATATAGCAAACGAGATGCGGGCTCGAACCTGGCAGAATCACCAAAGAATAAGCACAGGAGACATTGCGTGACTTAGGGCAAACTCAAGATTTTGACTAGCGTCGGAAGCGGACTTATGGACAAGAGACACTCTTCTAACCTTACCGGCAAGTCACTGACATGCGGCCTAGATCTGTAGGCCCTAAAAAGTTGAGGACGATCTCAAGAGTGTCTTGAGAAAGAGGGGACAGAAGACCCAAAGATTGAAGAAAGGATCGTTCCTCTGTGATAAGCTTCGCCTTCCATTCTCTCTCATGACGCTCATCTAGAAGCTCCTGAGCGCTTTCGTAAGCAGAGCTAAGAGTAGTGGACGGGGGATGGACTTCCTTTTCTCCAACCACTCTTGGCAAGCAAAGATCCGAGCTCTTTCCTACCACGTTTCCTTGCTCCTCACCCTCTACGTCATTCGACCTCATGCATGCCTGTTGGCAGTCCGAGATAACGGAGAGCAGAAAGAGCTTCTTCTGTAGATGTTTTCTGTTCCTGTATACAACTTCGTCCTTCAAATTCAACTCTACCTCAAAGAAGAGTTCTGCCTCCAAGTCTGTTTGACAGCTTACCTGGGCTTCAAAGGTAAGCTGTGACCAAAGCGTTTGCATTGAAAGGTACGGAGGACCAAGAGTGAGATGACGGCCACGTGGTGAAAGAGAGTGAGAAGACGAAAGCAAACCATAATATGAAGTAAAGAACGGAAAAGTGAATGGCCACACGCGAAAGCAAGAGCAAAGGCAAGAACTAAAAGCAATCACAAGGTTGGCCCAAGGGCGGAAGGAAGAGTAAACAGAGCAGGTACACACGAGAAGAGGTGCAATGATACCTCTCCTTCGTCTTCCAAGAGCAAGAGAGCTCGCAGCACCTCTCCAGAGGTGACGGCAGCTGTTTGTGCAGAGAACTTTGTCGGTGGCTTTCTATGGGAAGGGGTAGTAGAAGCGAATGCATTTTTATCTTTTGAGGAGGAGCGTTTCCTCTTTTTGCTGCTAGGCCCGCAAGCAGAGGATGAAGATGAGGAGAGAAAGGAGGCCGCAGGGAGAGCTTCATCTCTGTGAATCGCTGGAATATCATAGAGAAGAGTGCCAGTAGAAGAAGACATTTCCAGATAGGAAGGTCTGAGAAACTTCACTTCTTGGGCTTCTTGTTCCCCGTTTACCCTTGGCTCCACGGCTTCTGGGGGCCCATTCTGCACCCTTTGAAGGGGCGTCAGCCTCACCTGCAGGCGCAAACCTCCCAAGCAGGGCATTTTAACGTCGCTGCTAGTAGAACTTCTGTAAGCTCAGAGCTCCGATCCAGCAGACCTCCGAGAAGAGAGCAGCAGAAGAAAGAGAGAGAGAGAGAGAGAGAGAGAGAGAGAGACAGAGAGAGAGACAGAGACAGAGAGAGAGAGAGCGAAAGAGAGAGAGAGAGAGAGCTTGCGAAAAAGAGAGAGAAAGCGGCGAGAGAGAGAGAGAGAGTGCGGCGAGAAAAAGAGAGAGAGAGTGCGGCGAGAAAGAGGACAAGCCAAAGGCCGCTACGTCCAACTTTAATCTCGATGTGTCATCGAAGGACTTTCAATAGCTGAATGAGCCTTGACCTGAGCATGCATCAGGAGAAGCTCTCGTCAAAGGTCACGATGGAAGAGCCATGAGCAGGGTTTTTCTCCTCTCCGTGCAGTCTCTCCTTCTCTCAGCCTCTGCTCTCTTCTACCGACTGAGCAGGTAGGGCTTCCTCACTGAGGGTGGTCGTGAGGGGTGGTGGCAGCAGCAGCGGAGCTGAGATCGTTGCTGCTCAACAGCTGATGGAATCTGACAGATGGATTCTTATTGAAGCAGCTGGAGACAGAGGAACAGAGAAAGAAGAGAGGGCGCGAAAAACGAGGGAGCGACAGCGAGAGAGAGGAAGAGGAAGAGAGAGAGAGAGAGAGAGAGA
>FLMG01002560.1:14576-36460 GCA_900088475.1 Hyphochytrium catenoides
GCGTCACACTCTCAGAGAAGAGAGAGAAAGACTTCTGCCTGCAGTGCATGGTCCCCGTAACTCAGCGCCTCACAGAGTCTTATCCCTTTCTTTCCAGGCTCGCTTTGTCTCTTCTTCTCTCGCTTTCTCTTCGTGTCCCGCTCTTCCTCTTCGTGTCCCTCTCTCTGTCTCTCTGTCTCTCCCAATCTCTCTCTCCCTCTTGCTTTCTCTCCCTGCAGTTTCAGTTGCCAGAAAATGCCCTACATCTAGCCCTCTCTCTCTCTCTCTCTCTCTCTCTCTCTCTCTCTCTCTCTTGACGCCTCAACCACAATGGAGCTCCTACCTCGCGCCATCTCTAAAGCAAGCAGCTCCCCAGGATTCCCCCGACTCTGTCTCTTCTCCCAGCCGCGGCGCTTCATCCTCACAAAGTCTTTGAAGAAGATCTGGGGCCAGCATCTGTTAGAGAATCGGCAGGTGGTCGAGACAATTCTGAAGCGCGCGGCGGTGCAACCTTCCGACAGACTTCTGGAGATCGGGCCTGGGACCGGGAATGTGACGCTGGAGCTGCTGCGGCGCTCCGACCGCGTCGTCAACGTGATTGAGCTGGACACCAGGATGATACCAGAGCTTCAGGTCAGGGAAAAAGGGGAGGCCTCTCTCTCTGTCTCTGTCTCGTAGTCTCTCTCTTTTCCTCTCTCGGTCTCTCTCTCTTTTTCTCTCTCTGTGCTTCTCTTTTTGTCTCTCTCTGTGTCTCTCTCTCCCTTTGTTTCTTTTCTCTCGAGTCACTGGGTTTGCCTCAAATGTAGTGGTCTCTCTGTCTTTATCTCTCTCCTTCCTTAGTATCTGCCGCTCGCTGCCCTCTCGACACTCTCTTTGTGCGCCGCTGAGTCTCACTCTCTCCGCCTCCTCCAGTACGTCCAACTCAGCTTACTTTCCTCTCCAATCTTTGTCTCTTTCGCTCTCTCTCTTTCGCTCTCTCTCTTTCGCTCTCTCTCTCGTCTCTCTCTCTCGTCTCTCTAGCTCTACGATGCGCGTTCTCTTGTTTCCTTCTCTGAGAATGGTGTATATTGATCTCGGCCTCCCTTGCATAACCCCGCTTTCTCTTTCTCTCTCTCTCTCTCTTTTCTCTCTCTCTCTTCTCTCCCTCTCCCTCTCTCTCTTTCTCTCTCTCGCTCTCTCTTTCTCTCGCTCTCTCTTTCTCGTTCCCCCCTGTGTGTGTGTGCGCCTCTCTCTCTTCTCTCTCTCTCTCTCTCTTGCTCTGCCTTTCTCTCTTCGTCTCTCCTGCAGGCCCGCGTATCTTCTGAGGGCCTGTCTGCAAAGCTGAATATTATCTTAGGAGACGCGACGAAGATAAAGTTTCCTCCGTTCGACGTCTGTGTCGCGAATGTTCCCTATCAGATCTCCTCGCCGCTGATGGACAAGCTGCTCCTTGAGTGCGGAGGGCAGTTCGACAGGGCCATTCTCATGTTCCAGAAGGAATTTGCAGACCGACTGTTGGCCAGGTACCGAAGAAAAGAGAGAGAGAGAGAGAGAAGGACAGAGAGAGAGAGAGATCTTCAGCAGAGCAATTGCTTCTCGTGAACTACCTCTCTCTCTCTGTCTGTTGTGTTCATTCATTACCTTCCCATGGCATATTCCTCCCTGCGGTAGTCCTTTCTCACGTGCTTTTTTTTTGGATCAATCTTAGTTCCTCTCTCTCTCCCTCTCTCTCTCTCTCTTTCCGCTTCACTACTAGCTTTGTGCTCTTTATTATCTACTATTCTCTCTCTCTCCTCTAATCCCCTGTCCCTCCGCTCTCTCTCTCTCCTGCTCTTGGCCTGCCTCCTGCAGTCCTGGCAGTCAGGTGTACAGCCGCCTGAGTGTGAACACTGCCTTGCTCTCGGACGTCGACCGCGTGATAAATGTTAGCAGACAGAGCTTCCGTCCTCCTCCGCAGGTGGACTCCACCGTTGTCAGAGTCAAACCAAAGGCCGTCCCTGAGGACGTAGACCCACTGGTCCTCTCTCTCTCTCTCTCTCTCTCTCTCTCTCTCTCTCTCTCTGTCTGTCTGTCTGTTTCGCTCTCTCTCTCTGTTTCGCTCTCTCCCTCTCTGTTTCGCTCTCTCTCTCTGTTGTCTCTTTCTTTCTCAGTCCGTTGTTCTCGTTATTTCTCTCTCTTGTCTCCTCTAACTTGCTCAACGAATGACTGACTGGATATATTTGGCCACTCTCTGTGTGTTTTAGGAGTTTGACGCGATGCTTCGGCTCTGTTTCCTTCGGAAGAACAAGACGCTACGAGCTTCCTTTCTCTCCAAATATGGGCAAGGCGCCCTGTTCAGAGAAGGAGACGAAGGAGAGAAGACGTCAGTGGACAAAGGAGAGGTGGAGGAAATTCTGACGGCCAGTGGGAGGCAGGGCAGCAGGGCCGTACAGCTCAGCGCAGAGGATTATCTAAGGTTTTGAGTGGCTAACACTATCTTTTCTGCCCTTGCTCTCTCTCTCTCTCTCTGCTTTTCATTCTTCTTTCACGGCTTTGACTTGCCGTCTCGCTCCTTTCTCTCGGGTCTCCGTCCATTGCTATCTTTGGAGCAGTCATTTTTGGGGCTTCTCTCCCTCTCTCGTTCCACTTCCTTCCTATGTAGCGCTATTAGAGATGTCTAGTTCTATGTCTCTTTCCCAGAGCTGTCCCTTTCCTTTCTTTCCGTGTCCAAGCCGTTCAGTTCAAGTTGCTTCCCTTTACTTATACTTTCCTTCTCTCTCTCTCTTCAGCCTCTATCGGCAATTCAAGGCTGCGGGCGTGTCCTTCACAAGTGATCGGATGCAGTCGGAAGCGACTCGGGTAAAGGGTGAGGCCCCGCCTCCAGTGGTTACTGAGGAGGAACTTTCAAGCGCCACGGAGGAACAGACTGAGGCGAAGGAAGAGGAGAAAAGGAACAGCTGATCGAGGACACACAGAGGAAGATAAGGACAGAGAGACAGACAGAGAAAAGAGGAATGGCCTGCATCCCGCTGTGAACGGAAGGAACTCCAGTGGTGGAGACAGATAGCCAATGACAGCGTCAAAGGAGATGGAGAAACAAATACTACTGAACGGCTCCAAAACAGAGAGAAGCAGAGAGAGAAGGGCAAAAAGCTAAATTTGGCTCCAGAGAGAGACTGATACAACTGAGGAGTCTCCTATTGTCTGTTATGGGCTTGGCCTTCATGTTTCTCTTCTCTTTCTTAGGCCCTGCTGCCCATAGATCTTAAGCGAGCAGGAAGAGAGAATGAGCAACGAAAACAGCTGTTTGTTCTCTCTCTCGCCCTCTCTCTCTCTCTCTCTCTTCTATAGCTATCCGCCACAGAGGCAGAACCGTTAGAAGAGCGGTCCTAGCACGTGTTTCATATAATGACAGAATTTCTCGTCCTTGAAATAGTCAGGGAGCTGGTCCACCGTAATCCACGCGTAGTCATCATACCGCTTCTTGCTAATCTTAACGCGGCCCTTGGCCAGAGTGTACCGGAAGTAGAACACCTGTGGGCGGGTTGGGAAAGAAGAAGCACCGGATAAGAAGAGAAGTCAGCGAGGGAAGACAGAGCATCTGCGACAGGCTGATATGAACACAAGGTACTCGCGTCCAAGAAGAGAGAACTTCATCTTGAAGGGAGAGGAGTAAGCAAGGTGAAGGGAAGGGTTAGCGAGCAACGGCAATCAGAGAGGAGAGAAGAACAACCTTCTCTCCGTAAGTCTGCAGTTCCTTTTGCTGTTCTTCACTATATGGTGTCTGTGTGAAGGCGAGGGGACTGTAGCTCGCCGGGTAGAGCTCTATCTCCTTCCCGAGATCGCCGATGAGGTTGAACATTAAGCCCTGCAAGAGAAGGAAAGAGAACGACAGGTGAGTGACCCAGACAATCCTCTTCTATCGTTCGAGTATTCTCCAATCCACATTACCTTCTCTTTTAACTCTGTCTCTCTCTCTCTGTGTCTCCTTTCCTACTTTTCCACACTTACATTGCGCATCTTCCTCCCTTCCATGGGTTCGGCAGAGGGGAAACACCAATCTTGTCCCTTGGGCTTGACAAGCAAATATAGCATCCGTTCCAGAGCACGGTCCAAGGAGCGGCGGTTATCCTCAAGATCTGCAGGCAGAGAGATAAAAAGAGTAAGAGACAGAGAAAGAGAGAATGAGAGAGAGTTACAAAGATAGAGACAGTGAGAACTCAAAAAGTACGAGACGTCCGCAGCGGCCACACTATTGAGTAACGAAATGACGGGCGCAGCCTAAGAGATGTAACCTGAGAGAGAGAGACAGAAGAAGAGACGCAGAGAGGGAGAGATCCCTTACAGGCAGAAGGAACAGGGTAGGGAAGGAAAGGAGCGAAGCCAGAGGCACTGCCCTACCGTCTTTGGTCACGCGGACCGGCGGACTTTCCTTCTTAGTTTCAAAATCATCGCCTTCGGTATTGCTTATCTTGTGGGAGGTGTCGATTCCTAAGTCATCGGGCAGTTCCTGGACGCCACGCGGTAAGGAGATGAAGAGAGAGAGGAATGATAAGGAGTGAGCTACGGATAGACAGAGTAATGCAAAGGACAGACTACCGGCCCTTGAGATGTATTAGCAATCTCTATGTCTTTCTCTTTGACACGCTTACTCACCCTTCCAAACTGCTTCCTTCTCAGCTCCTGCAGCTGCAGCATATCGACCTCCCACTGCGGAGGCTCTGGGGTAATCTCCGGCCATCGGTCAATAATGCTACGATAAAGACCACAATAGGCATTGATAGAGAAGATAGGCGACCTGGTGAGTCTCTGTCGTAGATATAAAGGCCAAGAGCAAAGAAAGAAAGAGAGGGAGATACAGCCGGATAGCGGCCAGGCGCTGTTGATGGCATGAGAAAGGAGAGAGTGATATAAAAGACGAAAGGACTGAGCATGTAGTGCCTTCAAAGGCATTGGAAGCTTGACAGAGGGAAAAAAGAGATCTGAGAAAAAGAGGAAGATCCGAGCTATCGCAACCTTGATAGGGAGGCGATGAGGATAATGAGACCGGGAGAGAGAACGGCTGTAGACAGGAGATGGACCAGGATAGCAAAGGAGGACAAGAAGCAGAGTTTTCTTCTCTCTATCTCTCTTTCTCTCTGTCACTTCTTACCCTGCAAATCTGATGTTCCATGGCGTGGGAAACTCACTTGCTTCCTCGTCCTGTTGCTCAAACACGAGGCCCGGGGTGCCCGTGACTTCGTCCACCAAACGCCTAATGTCTTCCTTTGTGTTTCTTTTGCCATAGTACCGCGGCTTGCCCGTGCGCCGCCGCGAGCGATCCTTCTCCCTGATCTTCTTTTTAATGGTTCCGATCGCGCGAGGATGGTCTTTCTTCTCACCTAAGACGCAAAAGATCAAAAGAGATAGGCTTTGCGTTGGCGACACGAGATACAAGCCACCAGTGAGGACGGAGGGCGACCGAAGAGGGATGATCTCCTGGAAGAAGAGATGAAGATAGGACCAAGAAGGCGTAATCTTTATAAGCTAGATCTGAATGGACAGAGATATGACTAAGCTGGGTCAAAAGGGGAGGAAACACCATGGCCCACACCTTTAGGTTCCAGGGGAACGTAAAGTTTGTTCCTCACTTGCTGTGACACCAGGGCCGTGGCTCCTACGAGAGACTTCCACTGGCGCTCGCTGGCCGAGCCGATGCACCGCCGACCAGCAGCCGCAAGCCCAATCATCTCTCCTTTTTCACCTCTCACAAGACGAGAAGAATACTATAGCATCCGTATAATACTTTGCTTAGAGAGTAGAGAAGGAGTCTCAGAACTGCTCACGCCCGTCGCTATAAATAGAGGCCTCCTGAATCGTGGGCTCTGCAAGAGCTTCAGCAACTCTTTCTAATGAGGATTATGAATTTCGCAGCTTTGGCAATAATCTCCATTTCCCGTCTGCGGAGCACTGCACCGCCAGCCACCTGAACTCATTAGGGACGTTAGCGGCTAGCAGTGTTACCGTTAACGGCATTTGTTGTTCCCACCAGTAACGGCTCCCAAGATTCCAAGAGACACAAGAAACAAGATTGAGGAAGGGGAAGAGAGAAAGAGAGAGAGGGAGAGAGAGAGAGAGGGAGAGAGACGGAGAGAAAGACACGAAGAAGAGGGAAGAAAGAGTATGGTAAGGCTGACAACCGAGAGACAGAGAGAGAGAGTGATAGCATGGTGGCCACTGCGTGAGCGCAGTCCCGGGGGCCCGGTTTCGCATAGATCCCGGTCGCCCTCTGCTGCAGCCTGAGTACTCTCTCTCACTCCTGAAAGTCATAGGAACCGCGTCCTTGACTGTCTTATCCTTCCGGTGCTTCTACCCGCACGTCAGGGGCTTCGAGGAGGACACAGAAAGAGAGAGAAACAGGAGGAGAGTGAGAGAGAGAGAGAGAGAAAGAAAGAAAGAAAGAAAGAAAGAGAGAGAGAGAGAGAGAGAGAGAGAGAGAGAGAGAGGCGCTCTACATATAGAGACAGCAGCAAACAGCAGCAACCAAGAGCAACCAGTCAGGGCCAGTAATCAGCACCATGGCTGGGGACATGAACGCCGTCATGGAGAGAGCAGCCAAATTCCTGTCCTCTCAGGAATTTGAAGAGAAGACGGACGCTTTCCTCAGGTCAGTCATTGACTTCGCTCCTTTTCCCTCTTCCCTTCTTAAGCCCTGAGGTGGTGAGACTGAGCTCCTTTGTCGTCCTTCAGGGAGAACGCCAAGCTTCTCTATGACTCCGCTCAGCTTCCAAGCGGGGAGGCGGAACATAAACATGAGTACGCGCGAGTCCTTGCCCTCCCTCCTTGTCTCCCATCGCGTTTCTGGTGTCCTTAGTCGTCCGGAAGTTCTTCTTCTCTTTGCCAGGTCTTCTTGATGAAGGTGGCCCCTCTCCTTCACGCTGTTATAGCACTGATTAGACCAAACCGATCTCTACCTTTCACGTCTCCTTTTGCTCTTCCCGTCTTCCGCGTCATCTCCGTCTCAATAAGTTTCCGTCTAATTTCTTTGTTCCCTTGCCTCCTTTCTCTGTGCGGCGGGGCCGCGTAGGATCTACGAGCTTCACAAGAAGTTCCTAACGATGTTTGAGAGTGAGCTCGAAGGTCCGCGCTCTCAGCTATGATGACGCTTCTCTTATTTCGCACTTTGTAACGCTGGCCACTATTTGCTCACTTCGACCTGCTGCCTGTTCTTACCTCTGGGCACAACTATCTATCACTCAGGTTTGCTAGAAAGGCGTATTGCCTGGACTTGCCGCCTAAGATGGTTGGCCCATCTCTTCCTTCTGTCTCTCAGTCAGTCATACCCTTGTTGAGCTCTGCGTGTTCACCTATTTCCTCTTTGTCTCTTTGTCCGTTTCTAGATTTTCTAAAGGACGAGGAAGTGACTGTAGACGCCTTCTTCGCGCAATGCCGCGATGCGGAAAAAGGGAAGTATACGCCACTGTTCGAGGATCACAAGTGGAAGTGGCTGGTAGACGCCATTCTCATGTACATTGACTACGGACATTTCTATGGCCTTCTACGGAATGAGGCGAGGAGACAACTGGCGAAGTAGAAGAGTGCAAATTGGCAGGACATCAGCACTGGTGACAGACGTCAAAGATGACGAGGGAGCTGGATCTTGGGATGAAATGCACGGGGGCCAAGATGACCTGAAGCAGGCTTGACAAGAAGCTCTTTCTCTCATCAACTGACAGGAGCCGAGATAGGAGACCTAACAATCTAGGACGTGTTTAACCAGGAGCTGAACGTCCGGGGAAAGAGTCTCAGGGAACAGTGTCGCAGTCTAGGACGCCTGTCTCAATCCATAAGCTCTTATTCTTTGTCAAGAGGCGTTTCCCAGTTTACATTTGCCTAATCGTAGCCCCAACCACCGCTTCCCAGTCTTATCCCTTATTAACACACCATCCTTCGACATCTAGTCCTTTCGTTTTCTATATATCTGTACAACTCACCGATTCTGGCTTGCCCTACGTCTCGCACGATCTGCTCTTAACGGTTACGCCCAACCAAAGAAAGGTCGAGCCCAAGACCTAGAGAGACGTCTTCTTTTTGGGTGTCAGAATGAGAAGAAGACAAGGGATCCTCTCCTGTTGAGCCCAGGCTATCCACACTGCGCGCGGACTTTAGAATCTGTTGAGCAGCCGACCTCAAGCTTCCAGAGGAGCTGACAGCTGACTCTTTGGAGGCGGGACGGGAGTTTGCTTTATCCGGAGCAGAGGCAGTAGAACTAGCTCTCGCTTTGCTGCCCCCGGCCGGCAGTCTACCATACCGAGAAGTGCTCTCCTTTCTGATAAAGGAGCCAAGCTTAACGAGGTGCTCCGAGATGTCCGCCTTTAGTGCTTGTAAGACATCTAGAGACGTCTCGGCCTCCTCTTGGGCCGATAGAACCACAGAGAGGAGTTGCTGATGCTCGCTTGAAGAATGAAAGCGAGTGGAGAGAGCATTGAGTGTCTTGACGATCTCTTCTTTGGCTGTCAGTTCATCTGCAAGAGTTGTTTCATATTTACGCTGTGGTTACAGGGACGGAGGTCAGATTCTGAGCGTGTAAGAAAAAGAATCAGCAGCAGCCAACATGGAAGTAGGAAACCTCTTTTCCTTTAGTCTACGGTTCTTTGCCTTCTATGGCCATCTACTGTCTCTGCTTACCAGATAGGCTGCTGCCTTGACTTTCTTTAGGTTCTGCTTACAGTCGATAATGCGGGTTAAACAGCTTAGTAGCTTCTCGAGAGCGCCCTTCAGTGCCGTTAGATCCTCTAGGGCATCCAGTAGCTGTGGTCCTCGGTGCTGAGGGCCAGTGTGTGAGGCAGCCACTTGTTTGGAAGTCTACAATGAGAAAAAAGGTTAATGGCAAAACATTTCGTTAGTTAGAGGCAAGCCAATCAGAAGCTCTGGAAGTACTCGGTGAAGCTTCTAACCACACGTCGGCCAGGCACGGGATTGTGGAAAGCCAGAGACGAAGATTGACTAGTTGGTGCAGCTCTCCTGCAGCCACGAAGGAACAGACTCAACAGAAACTTTCCTTCTAACTCACCTTGGGCGGTGGCTGTCGCCTGCTTTGGTTGCTGCGAGATGAAGCTTGAGAGCTTCTTTCCAAAGCGGCAAGGGAGTCATTGTTCCCCATGTCCTCCACCATGCTTCCCTTCCGCACTTCTGTCTCTCGGTCTCCTGTGTCTAGCCCACCGTCTCCCTGGTCCTCGTCTAGATCATCCATCCCAGTCCGCAGTTTCTTGAGCTTCCCTAAAGTGATAGCTGCGCAGGTGTGCCTGTCGTTGTCATGCTTCTTATTCGCGAGATCTGATACCTCTCCCAGAACAGTCTGGAGCTTGGTTGCGTACAGTGGCGGCTGAGGAACCATCATAACCTCTCTCCGCACCCGCGCCACCTTTGCTGCGACGTCTCTATAGCTGGCTTCGAGGACTTTGCTCTCTCTCTCAAAGGCCGCACTGCTTCGATCCTGTCGTTCCGCAAGCTTCTGTCTCGAGGCCCGTACCTTGCAGATTGCCTCTAATGCAGTGTAGATGCCCTCCAACTCTTTCTTCGCCCGTCGCCGAGACTTAACGCTGCTGTCATCATCGCCCGAACCTGTGCTGCCCTTGGAAGGAGCCGCGGATGAGGGCTGTGAAGGCATAATGTAGAAGAAGAAATTGACACCAAGACACTTAACAGAAACCGGCCAGTAGAAGTACGCGATCTCGGGCTACCAGCTATCAGGTTTTAGTGTTGAGAGTGCGGCTGTAAGCAGAATGAGCTCGACGGGGCCAAGGTAATGCGAGAACATAGAGGAAGACCGAGGGAAGAAACTTCAAAAGGTACAGACGAGATTGGCTCTCAAGACTTTAAGGTCGAGCCCGATGCATACTGCTGACGGAACTATGTGTCCGAAGCACCCGGAAGGGCTGCGACGAGGACACACGGAAGGCTAGCAGCAAATGGAGGGGAGAGAGAGAGAGAGAGAGAGAGAGAGAGAGAGAGAGAGAGAGCAGCGACAGATCAGAGGAGAGGAAAGTGTTGAAGCGCTCCGCCCCCCATCTCCTCTTGGTTCCACACATTACCGAATAATTGTTTACCTTATTTGGCATTTAGCCATTCACATTGCATATAACGTACATGAAGGACGAATGAAACGGACCTAGGAGCAAACCGCTAACGGTAATCCCTAACAGCTTTCTAAGCAAACCATGTCCTCTCTGCTGGTCCTTCATCAGGGGTCATAAAGGTTATATTAGGAGGGGGCGAGCAACAACAAAATCAAGTGAGTGCACCACGCGCGCCGGTAGTGGTGGGTTCATAATAAATGTACCACCTACAGAAGCATGATGATGACGTTTCCTTCCTTCCTCCCCAACCCCTTCTCTCTTCTCTCAATCGGCTGCTATCTGTGTCTTCCTCCGGCCGGGTATCGCCGCGCCGGGTAGCATGGACAGAAGAGGATGATGTCAGTTCGTCGGCGGCCTTCTTCTTATCATTATTAGGGTTATTCTTTCATTCGGCTGGGCATCATCATCACCATCGTCGTAGATCTGTCCTGATAGTTCACTGATCAAGTCCTTTTCTTTAATGATCACTCGAAAGTGAGGAGGCATAGGGGTAGCAGCCATCATCAAGACTGGGTCTTGGCATCCCTTACCCATCATTTGCATCAACAATACACATCTAGCGTCGTCGTACTTTGTCTGCTGCAGCCGGCGCCTGCATAAGCATCAACCCATCATCATGATGATGCTCGTGAAGGATGTCTTTTTATGCTTCGTGCCCAACTTTCCACTGCGGCATTGTTATACGTATATCTCCTCAGACGGCTGCTAACCAGCTGAGTGCGCAGTGGACCCGACCGGTGTATGGGATGTGACCTCTTCTCTTTGAGAGCCGTCTGAGGAGATATACATATAACAGGCATGCTGACAGCCTATAAAAACAGGAAAAAGTGGTGAGGAGCTGTAAGGCGCTAACACAATAGGGGTTGGAGACAAGAAAGACGGAGTGATGCGCAGTGCGTGCGGCTGCTCTGACGTGTTGTCTTAGAAACAAATGCCGTGACCGACGAGAAGGCTGTCATGCTGATATTAGAGGAGTAGGGGTTAGAAGTAATAAATAGAACCTTTGAGCTCCTCTGGTCCCGGGTATGATTTTGATGTCGTCAATAACAACGGAGTGGGAACTGAGTTAGCTGATAAGTCTTCGTCGTTTAAGCTTCTTGCCGGTCAGCGCCGACAACGCGAGGAGGAAGAAGACTGTTTAACTAGAGGGATTCTGAGGAGTCTTCTTCTCTTTTTTGATCGCAATCGAACTGTGTTGCTATAGAACTAGAAAGGATAAATTAGCTTCGGAGACTAGAGAGAGGAAGCGGAAGCACTATAACTTCGTCGAGACTGCTGTACGCATACATCAAGTTGACTAAGCTGTCCCTTCTCAAACCTGTAGAACTATGTCTTGGCGGCCAAAGTGCCATGACGGCTGCGGTTAGAACTATCGTACAGAGCGTTGAGTGTCGTCTGCCTGATGGAACCTCCAAGAAATACTAGAGGTCGTCGGCTAGAAGATGCTCGATAGAATTCCTAGGACAACAGCGCTCATCTGATTGCTGGGCAGACGTCGTCGAACTGCAAAGAACTAAGAAGTATAACTCTTTCCTAGCAGTAGCCGCAGATGTAGTTCTATTGAGCAGCAGACCAACTCCGCCAAGTAGTTCACCGCTTGCTTGCGAATGGCCGTCGTTCCCTGGTCCTATTTGTGAATACTGTTATTATGATAGTAGTTCTTCTAACTTATAAATGCGGTATCCTTTTCGCCTGTAGAACTACCAGGGCCATTCGACCCCAATGAGTGATGAGGGTCGCTTGGGTCTCAATCTCTCAGGGATGAACTGACTCCTTCGAACTCATCATGATGGCGCCCATGTGTAGCCCTTCTTCGGATGTCCTCATAGCTTTTGCTCCTAGTCCATTGTGTTCTTTGTACATGGCTTCTTCTCCTCCTCCCCTCCATAGTACCGGTGATAGCTTCCAGACCGCTCCCCTCCCATTCCTCAATTCTTTGACAGCTGTAGTACTCCAGACGAGCTTCGGAACCAGCAAAACCTCCAGTTGAGAAACCTAAGCAGGAGCAGGACTTATCAAGCTAATGGACCTCCAACCTCCTGCTACACTAATAAAAATGCTAGTATGTTCATCATATAACGACAGCGGTAGTGGTGGCTTCTTGACAGTCCTGGTCTTCGTGCTGGGCTCCTCCTCCCTACTCGTACCTGCAAGATAATTTCCAGATTACCAAGAGCCGAGCATATCCCTACGGCACACAACCACTAGTCTCAGCCATACACAACGGCTGGCGATGCTGTTCATCATGGTGAAGCTTCAAACCTCGTTTCTGCTAACTTTCTTTGCCTTTCATATGGTCAGTGCGGAGCTACACCCTGAAGAAGGTAGCAATACAAGGACGCTGTCGGACGTGCCATCTTCGCGCAATATTGGCAATGGGGTCACAAACAATGGCTCGCTGCCTGGAGCTCCACCATGCAGCCTGGTATTTTCCTATGGATTTCTGTTCTCCATCTGTCTCCTAACATCTCTCTACGGTTCTTTCTTCTTGAGATAGACAATAAACCAGCCCATCTCCAGCGAGGAGTTCAGTACAATTGCCAATGACCCAAACTCTGCAACTAGAGAGAGGCAGATGGTCGAAGCAAGCAGAGTAATTAGCTACGAAGCTCGAAGCGGAATAAGCCCGACAATGGGTGGGGAGAAAGGCGCAGCTCTTAGGGAAAAGGAGTTCGCGGATCTCATGGTAGAAGTCACCCCCTGGGCCGAGAAGGCGATTCTAAAAGGCGCGACAGTAGGCCTTTTAAACGCATTGACAACGCGTCAACTGCGGGATTATCAGAAACTATCAACAGGCTTTTGGGGAAGTCCCACTTATGAGTCGAATGAACTTCACAGATGACCGCGTCTTCGCGAGACAGATGTTTACCTCATACCCGCACACACTCAAGAAAGTAACTGGACTTCCCTTCACACTTTCTGACGCCGACCTCTTGCCCTCCACTCTCACTGCCATTGGAGGTAGTCTGCAGGCCGCGCTGTCTCAAGGAAAAGTTTTCATAACTGACTTCACTCACATGAAGGACTTTGAAACTGCGAGAGGCAGGAAGAAGGAGTTCATGGGTCATCCTATTGCCGTCTTCGCGTGGTCGTCTCAAAGCTCCATCCTTATTCCATTAGCCATACAGATATTACCGCCTTCCGGTCTCATCTACACCTCTAAAGATACCGAGGGAGACTGGCTACTGGCAAAAATTTTCTTTAACAATGCGGCTAATCAAGAGACAGCGGTGAATCACTTCCTTACATGTCACTTGGGCATAGAACCTCTCAAGGTCGCGGCCTACCGAAAGTTGGCGCCTAACCATCCGGTTCGGGCTCTCATAGAGTTTTATATGAGACTCATTTTTGGGAACAGCGCGCTCGGCTTTCGGTCTCTCTTCGCACCTCATATCGGGGTGTTGGATAACTGGGGCACGCTGGGCGGTAGCGGCTCAGCGGCGCTCATGGAGGCCTCGTACCCATCCTGGACCTTTTGGCAGGACTCACATGAGAACCAGATCGCCTCCCGAGGACTTGACGAGCTCCTGCCACATTTTGACTACTTCCAGGTAAGTCAGTAGTTTTATACTCAGATGTTGGCAGTTTGTAGCGTTTCTTCAATGTCGGGTTAAAGCCCACTACTGGCTTTATGGGCCCCTATGTCATTCTTTCTTACTTCCCTTTTCTCTGCGCTACTTTGTTAATGCTTTCGCTTATACAGGATGCGATGGCCACCAGCAAGGCAGTCAATACCTTCCTCTTGGACTTTTTAGGCCAATATTATTCGAGCGACAAAGAGGTCGCGGCCGATGCAGAGATTCAAGCATGGGCCGCCGACGCAGCAGATCCCGCTTACGGCAATGTCAAAGGTTTCCCTTCGAGACTAACGAATCTCAAGGATTTAGCGGCCGTTCTCACGCACGTGGTGCACCTCACAACCTCTAAGCATCACTCTATGAACGCCTACGCGTTGCATGCGCTTATCTCTACCATCCCTTTTCAGGCTCCAACTTTTTATAGGCCACCTCCAACCACCAAGGGTGTGAAGATGCGTGACATAATGCAGTGGCTACCCAAACCCACGGCCGCTGCCATACAAATGGATGTGACTTGGGCCTTCCGCCGTCCGATTAAGGAGAGTGACGGCTTCTATACAGCGCTAAGGCTGTCACCTCTCAATAATGCTAGGACCGCATGCATTGTCAGCAAGTTCCTTCATGCTTTAGATGATATATCTGACAAGATTGAGGCCAGAGCAAGAGCTCAGCCTATCATTCCTTACAACATCATCAGCCCGAAACGGATGCCTCACTACGTCTTCATTTAAAAAAAAAGCTAATAACAAACAGCACTGGACGCTAGAGAAGAAAGAGGACAGAACATGGTTCGGAGTTACCGGGTTCTTCTACCTCTAAAGCTATTGACGGTAGAATCGTTCAATTGCTTCTTCTATTCAGCGAAAGGATGATACTCCTCCCAACAGCAGTCATCTGACAAAGGTTTGCCAATGCCTCATCAGTTTGCTTTTGTTATCCTTTTCCTTATATCGACATAATATGATGCAGATTTCTTCATATAGCGGAGCGGTATTCTCCTTCATCAGCAGTTGGACGTTTATCTTGTTAGCCTGGTCCAGCGTGCCTATGCCTTATCTTCTTCTCCCCATATTCCTATCATTATTGTGCTGACGAAAATTATCTAGTAGAGTATTCCTTTACTACCAATAGCTACATGGTACCGTAGTGGTAGGGAGAGAGTTGAGGGGCCAAGATCACTTTTTGCAGCTCTTACCCCTTCTCTTTTTTGTTCTTCATCTTTGGATGAGCAGCATTTGCTAGTTCAAATCTCCATCTTCAGTCTCTTTGCTGTCTCTTCTCTACTTATCTTATGTCTTTCTTTCTCTCTCTCTCTTTTTCTCCTGCAAACCCTAAATCCACATGCCAAAGTTTGTAAGGTCATCTCAATCTACTCAACGGCGTCAGTTGTCCTCTTCTCTGATACGCATTCTCCTCATTCCTGTGGCAAGGTGCGTGTCTCTATTGCGCAGCGCCAGATCTCTTTCTCTACGGATTCTCCACTTTCCTCCTAGTCTCTCACCCCCAACAAGCAGTGTTAACATTTCTTTCTCTTCTGTACGCCTTCACAACACTTTATGTCCATTGATTATTGCGCGCCATATAAGCGAGCAGAGCTTTTGATGTCTTGCCCGGGGCCGTTATTCCCGCTGTTAATCGTGAGTCCAATCATCAGTTGGTGGTTCCCTTCACTTTTGGAGTTTTATCAGGCTTACCAGTCTATATTAATTGATGGATAACTTCTCTCCCTTTTCCGGAAAGACATCGCTCAGGAAGTAGGTCGTGCTCTCTGACTATCCAGACTACTCTTCTATAATTTTCTCCATTCTTCTCCCACCGCCGCTTCCAGCGGCAATTCTCTCCTCTGCTCCTCCTCCTTCTTCTTCCCCTCGTCAACCCAGGAAAGAAAGATGATAACGATAACTCCTTTTATTTTGGTAAGTTAAGGGAGATAATGATGAGAGAGACGGGGAGAGACACCACCAACGCTTTGATACCTTACTACTTCTCCAAATTAGTTCCGTTGAACTCTGTTTAGTGGACCAGCGAGAAATTAGAACCTTTTTCCCCTCTCTCTGTCTCTCTTTCTCCCTCTTTTTCTCTCTCTTTATTCCCTTCCGACTTTCTATATGCTTGCTCACCTCCTATCAGCCCTCCTGTCCAGGTGATGCATCATCTATCTTGAGATCCAGCACAAGAAGAGAAAAATATAAGTAGAAAACAGCTCTTAACTCCGTCTTCATCGCTATACCTGACTTTTGAGACAAAACGTGACGCAGCAACGCGCCGTCAGACTGGATCTGCACCAAGGATGGATTAGTAGGCATGGGATTTATTAAGGCTATCTAGTTGCACAGAAGAAAGCTCTGCGGCAGAGTTCTAGTAGACTGAAGTGGCAAAGGGAACACCAAGCCTAGAAAGCACTACCATAGAGCACAAAGCGCGTAAGAAGTAGAAGAATCGCTTGATTGACAGTGTTGCTCCTCTGAGATGAAAAGAGTTATCTGATCGAAGTTAAAGCTGTTAGAAGAAGCTTGTGCTCACTCCTGTGCTCTTTCAATCACTTCGTGTGACGAACTCACCTAAAAGCCACTCTTCAGTTCCTAGAGCAGCGTCTATGACCTATCTTTGTCTTTCAGGTACTGTTGTACTGCTCCAGCGGGTTCCCATTACCCTGCATGATGTCATCATTTTATCTGCCCATTACTAAGCAGACATTGACCCTGCCTTCCCATCATAGAGCTCTAGGATACAAAGACCTTTTTTTATCTGGATCACCCAGCAGCGAAATCTGCCTTGCAGCTAGCGGTCGTTCGTACAATCTCTAGTGCTGAATACTTAGTTATAGGATAGGAACTGACTGGCGACTGTATGAGACACAGCGCTCAACACTGAGCGAGGGGCAGCCTTCGCCTTAGTTAACCGCAGGATAAGTAAGGCCGGCACTCGACGGTTCGTGAGTGGCTGCCAGAAAGGAGCCTTCTTCTCATCTCATGGTCTCTTCGCTTTTCCTGTGCTGCTCGTGATAGTAGTCTTACTCAAAAACTATTCTCTCTTCCGTTTACACTTCATCTTCATCTCTCTTCATCTTCTACTCAGATGGATTGCCCTTGCTGTCAGAAAACTTTCTAATTATTACTATATTAACATTATTCTCTGAATAAACATTGCGTTGAGCTTGGTCCAACTCTCTGCTCATCTTCCAATCTTCATCGCCGCCATTCACGTTCTTCTTCTGATGACTAGCGTTATCAAGAGGTGCGTGGGACAAGAAGTCGATAGAGCAAGAGAAACAGAGCAGACAATAAAGCGGAATTCAACAAACAAAGAAGGGTCCTCTGCAAGCAGAAGAAGAGGAGAGGCGGAAGGGAAGGAAAGCGGCGGTGGCGACTAGTAGTAAAGATAAAGACTGAGGGAATCATAGGCAGGGGTTGCCAATTAACACGGCGAAAGAAGTAGCTCTTCCGCTGGTATGGGCTGATACTATGCTCACAGTATCTTGATTGGCAGGACAGTAGCTCGTGGTCGTAGCTGCCCTTCGTCCCATGATGTTATTACTCTCTTACAGCATTTCCTGTGCTCTTCTTTCTGAATACCGCTGTTTTCGGTGCAGAAGAAGGTGACATGTTCGGGACAACACCTACCGGTATTTATTTTTATGCTGCCGCATCCTTTCCCTTCTACCTCGTATATTTGTTCCTGCTTCTCATTCCAAGCTCACGACCGGCGGTCTCTCTGTTATTACTCGGTAACCAATGGAGCCGAAGGAAAATGTAAGAGGCAAAAATTTGTGAGGTCTGTCTATGCCAGGCCGCATTAACCCCAAGAAGGGAGGACTCTTTAGCTTATTAGGGCAAAGCCATAGCATCAGAGGAAGGTAAGGAACGAAAGGACCAAAGCAGGAGCAGAGACAGCTCCAGCAGGAATCCTCCAACAAGAAGCACCACACAGTCAGATTAATGGCTAAAGGAACCTTCTCCTCTACAGATGGCGTGGGGCAGCGGAGGAGGGCGAATGGAGACCCGATAATCTACCAAAACCCAATGGTCTTTGCACTGGATCCCACCTTCTTCTTCTGCCCGTCCGCTGATGGAAGGAATCGTATGCGACTTTGTACTGAATCTGCCGTTTTCTGTCTCTCGGGTCGATGGAGATTTTTCTACAGCGTTTGGATGCAGCTATAGATCTATGAGGATGGAGGGTCACTATATGATAACCAAACCAAGTGATAACTGATAGCTGACTAACATGGTGAAGTGTTGTGCTGTTGTGCTTGGATGCTTTGTGCTTGGATGCTTTGTGCTTGGTGCTCGCATTGCGTTTGGATGCAGCTATAGATCTATGCGTTTGTTTGGATGCAGCTATCCTAGCTCTATGCCATTGTGCTTCGATATATGGAAAAGCTGCGCGTGAATTCACTCTACATTCTTGCCTTGTATCACGGGCGGACTTGCAACGCCGATGCCGCCGAAGTGTGCGGTTCCTGACTGTCAACGCCAGCGCCGGGGGAAGAAAGACAAGTGCTATCGTCATTTGTCTCTCGCGGGTGTGAAGATGCCCCAGAAACGGAAAATTTGTCAGGTGGATGGATGCAGCAAACGTCAGGTATCGACATTGACCCGTTGCTGCCTGAGGCATAGTAACGATCTTCCAGACCGGGGCGGGTTGGTATTGAAGCGCTGTGACGTGGAGGGTTGTACGACTTTGCGAAGATCAAAGTCAACTAAATGCGTTGAACATGCTAAGGCCGCTGGTGATGGGCCAATACTATGTCTGCTTGACGGTTGTGACAAGGCACGCAGGGGAAAGAATGGCCTTTGCTACCGCCACCGTCACGTCCGTGTGCCGGCTGCCGTAATTGAGCTGCATCAAGCGGTGGAACGAGACACAGAAGGTGCTGACCAGGAACCAGAATCGTCAGAACCAGAAGCTGTACCCCAAGAGACCAACCCGACTCCTTCTGAAAGAGGCAATACTAATGGCGTGTCTGGCAGCATGCCTTGTCTACCAGATGCCGTCCTTCACTTACTATCTCTCGCTAGTGGCCGGTTGCACAATCCTAAGAGTTAGCCACCCTTGGCTGATTCAACCTGTTGCATTGCCGTTCCTATTTGTACTGAGGCGGTTCCTTTCCCACTCTATTTTTGTGGGTCAAGAAGCCGCTTGGCGTTTATTTGCTGTGCTGTTACGGGAGGACAGGATAGGAGAGAGAATGAGAGGGAGAGCAAGATGAGGGGATAGGGGAGAGGGAGAGCAAGAAGAGCGGATAGGCGAGAGAGACAGCAGAGATAGAGGAGAGGGGGAGAAGAGAGACTGCAGATAGTAAGATTCACCCTGAGGAGAGTAAATCCTCCTTCTCCGCAGTGGATTATTAGCAGCGTTGTTGACGAGAACAATCCGAGGGGCACCCCTTGGGGACTTCAGAAGACGACGACTCTCATCCATCTGCAGAAGAAGGCCTTAGGGAAAAATGAGGGAGTGAATAAAGAGTTTGAGCACTGATGATGAGCTGACAAAATAGGTTCTGTGCTTTATTATCGATCGAAGAAGATCCTCTCTGCCTTACGATATCTTGAACAAGAAGAGGGAAAGGAAGTGGAGTTTTTTGGCTACTTGTCCTCTATATAGTATGACAGGCAATGCCGAGTGGTGATGATGTTCGTTCGTAGCAGAAACCGAAAGCGAAAGAACAATTCAAGAAGAGAGAGAAATTGACGATGTACTGTCCTCTCCTTCTCTCACTCGCTCTCTCTCTCTTTCTCTTTTCTTTTGCTCCTTTCCCTTAAGAAATACCGCACCTTTCTCCCCTTCATCTTGGCCCCAGTCTATTGACGCTTGGCACGTTGACCTTTTTCGGAGTGACAGAGAAAGACGTCGAAGCGAGAGAGAGAATGCAACGGTAGACGGAAAAACATTGGAGCTAAAGGCCCTGTGTCCCCGTTTGTTATCCGAGCCAGGCGCATACATGCTTCATGCGTCAACTTCCGCTGCTTCTGCTCGCCAGTCCCTCTCTACTTTCTCCTTGGCAGAGTGAAAGAACTGAGGAATGAAGGAAGAGAAGAAGCCAACAAGCAGGAGGAGAGGGAGGAGGAAGAGAGGAAGATGGAGGTGAAGGGATAGACATAGTGAGAACGTGACGGGAATATGGAGGCAGATAGACGGGAGACAATGAACCTTTGTACCATAATAGAGGGGAGAGGTATCCGCAGATCCTAGTGCATATTCCTTTTTGAAAAGTAAAGACAGATGCTATCTTCATTGAAGAAAGCAAAGGACCATATCACATGTAAGAAGAAAGTGAGCAGGGCTATCTAAGTCCTCGCTTCAGTGTGTCGGCTCCCTAGCCCCGGCAAAGCTTCGCAGTTGAGAATATGTGGACGTGATCATCAGGACTCTCTTTTACAACGAAGCTTACCGCCAAGTCATCTCTACTGAACAGGCCGCCATCCGTTGAACGAAATCTATGAAGAAATGGGAGAAGAAAGATGTAACTTTATCGAGAAAAAGGGAAGCCAAGGCGACAGAGATAGGATGCCTTTTTGCTGGGCTCCTCCTTCTTCTCCTATTCAGCTGCTCGTAGTAGGGCGGGCTCCAAGAGATAAGTGTGGCAGCTCCTCGTAACTCAGACTAATATAGTCGAGCGTCCAGCGAGGTGCACATATATAACATCCTTCTTCCCTCTTACAAACAGTCTTCTGAGAGAAGGTAAGACTTGCTGCAACATCCTCATATACTAGTAGAGCGAGTACATAGCACAGAAAGTGGAGGTGCTAACTCACCTTATTACTCTTTTCTTCCATTTTTTCTCCAGTCTTTCTCCCGCCGTACCGTCGCTTCCCCCCGTCTATTAGTTCTACTAACGAAAATAACGATACCTCCTTTTTTTAAGTTAATATAGGAGAGACAATGAGAGAGACAGGGAGAGACCGAGGTTCTGATGATATCAACTTTCCCAGATCTATCAGTACCCCTAAAATCTGGGTAAAGGGAGCGAGAGAAGGAATACAGACGCTTTTTCTTTTCCTTCCAGCGAGAGAAGGAATACAGATGCTTTTTCTTTTCCTTCCTTTCTCTCTGTCTCCCTCCTTCTCCTCGTTTTCTTCTCTGACTTTTCTCTCTCTCCCTCCTTCTCCTCTTCCCTGATGTCTCTAAGCTCGCTCATCTCCTATAAGAAGCATGCAGGCCAGGAGCTAAAGAATCAGGTGGACAAGGACCTGACAGCGGGAGCATCCGGATTATTGCAGCAAGTAAATGGGAGAGGGTTATGGCAGCCGGTGAACTAGGAGTGAGGAGACAGAGGTTAAGGAGTACTGGATTAGAAGTAAAAAGCGTGCAGGGCAGCAGCAAAAGTGTCAGGGGGGACAAGAATAGATACAGGGAGCATTAGGGTTACGGCACCGGCATTACTAAAGCAGCCACCGGGTTATAATCGCAAATTTAGTGGCGGGTTATAGCGGCGGGTTATAGCGGCGGGTTATAGCGGCGGGCTAATGAAAGGATTGCGGGTTAGTGGAAGGGCATAGAAAAATTGCAGGGGGATAGGAAAACAGCAGCACGTTGTCAGAAAGAAAGCCGCGATGAGAAAAAGGCAGCGGCCGGTGGCAGCGGTTGATAGCAGTGGTTTATCGCAGCAGGCTAAGACAAAAAATAAAGCAGCGGCTTGTGGCAGCGGTCCCTGGCAGCGGTTTATGGCAATGGGCTACTTTATGGCAGCGGTTAGAATAGCTATTGATAGATATAGCAGCGCTTTATGGCAGCAGTTCATGGCAGCGGTTTATAGCAGCGGTTCATGGCAGTGGTTTATGGCAATGTTTTTTTTTATAGCAGCGATTTGGAATAGCTATAGATTGCTAAGGGTTATGTGTATGGTATATGGCAGCATTTATGGCAAAGGGTAACGGCAGCGGTTTATGGCTGCGATTGATGGGAAGGGGTTTCGGCAGCAGCTTGTGGTAGGGTTAGGGTATAGAACGGGCAGCGGGTAAGAGAAAGGGCTTGGGCAAGGCAAAGAGCGCCGCGTTAGAAAAAACAGCGGGATAGGGAGTTCGTCAGCAAGCGAGTTGCAGAGGGGTAGTCAGTGGGTGAAAGCGGGTTTGGCGGGTTAGTAAGCGGGTTAGTGAGTGGGATAGTGAGCGGGCGAAGGAAACGGTAGCGAAGGGCAGGGGGTTAGGGAAAGGGCCAGGGTTAGAAAAAGGCCAGTGAAGAAGGGAACGAGCAGCGTGTAGGTTACTTTACGCCTGCAGAGGTTAGGGGATGGGTCATCTCCTTGTAA
>FLMG01002561.1:0-10736 GCA_900088475.1 Hyphochytrium catenoides
AGTCGGAGCTCAGCTCCAACATCGATCTTGCACTTGAGATCACTCCCTCATCGTACAAGTACAGGGTTTGAAGAGCAGTAACCGCTCTGAGGAAGGACTAAAGGCAGTCAGTCATCAATCAGCCCTCTCCAGAGAGCCGGTAACCGCTGGGACAGCTTCTCATCTACTCCGTAATACAAAAATTCGAAAAACTCATTTTCTCCTTTGTGTCTCTGTAATTCGAGACGGAGCATCAGCGGCATTGGAAACTCTTCCACGTAGAGATTATTGGCAATAGCAACTTAAAAATCGGCCTGGAACCAGCAGCTCGGTGTCTTTTTGAGGCTGACGGGCCCAAACGGAGCATCTTGCCATGGGGAGAGCCACGCGCACGGGTCGGGGATCAATGGGTGGTGGGATGGAAACCGAACAAGGGACGGAGGTAGAGATGCACCGCATCTTCCATGAGTGCCAGAAATCCTTCGCGCCACATCGTAAATCGGCTCTGCTGCTAAAACAGCTCTACAAAAACAGCAGCGAAGATGACTTCTTCAACCTGCTGGATCAGCATATCCGCCCGCTGCTCCTGGTATGTGCTGTCAGCTCCCAGTTGAGACAAGTGCCGTCGAACTAAGATAGATCAATGTCTGCAGGTATTCAAGAAGGAGCCATCCGTGGAACGACTCGTGCAGTTCGTCACGCACTTCATAGCTTCGTGTGACAAACCACTGTCACCCGAGGACGAATCGCCAACCATAACAGTTTCCTTGGTATCTAAACTCATTCAGGTACCTGGTTATCTTCTCTCTAGCCTATCTACATTATGCAGATCTGACAATACATTCCTCCTCCAGAGTCTTATTAACTACTCAACGGCAAAGGACAAAGCTGTGAGGTTTCGTTCTTGCCAGTTAATTGGCGAAATACTGAATAACCTTGGCGAGGAGACAGAGCTAAGGTGCGATCGCGTTCTCAATCGTAACAAACTGAAGGCCGCGAGCTCCTAGATATGCACTTCCAACTTCTCTCCGTCCTTCAACATCCCCTTACAGAGTAAGATTTGCATAACTTGATTGATCTACAGTGATGATATCTGGAGCCAACTGGTAGAAAGTCTCATCGCCCGCTGTCGGGACAAGATACCGTCAGTCAGAGTCCAAGCAGTCCATGCTTTAAAAAGGCTCCAAAATCCTGCCGATATAAATGATCCTGTGACATCAGAGTACCGCAGACTTTTAAAGGCAGACAACAGCAAGTAAGTGTTCGTCTTAAGTCTTTGCAAACAAGTCTGAGATTTCGCTGTCTCCTTAGCCTTTGGCATTGAATTCTTGTTTGTGACCTCGTTCGCTCTCAGAGACGTACGCAAAGCCGTTCTACGTAGCATCGGCATCACGCGGTTGACTCTGGAGGATCTCCTACTGAGGACGAGAGACATTAAGGAAGACGTGAGGGGTCTAACATACGAGATTCTAAGTGCCAAGGTCCAAGTCAAGCAACTGTCCATCTCCCAGAGGATTGAACTTGTTGAGCGTGGGCTGCGGGACAGGTACCCTAAAAGCCAATATATGCAATATCTTCATCTAACACCAATCTGCAGGAGTGAGGTTGCAAGAAGAGCTTGTCAGCAAATGATCTTGGACGGATGGCTCATCACGCTGAACAATGACCTCCTTGCGGTAAGTTAGCCTGCAATTGGCTAAGGTCATCTTAACCACGATGCAGAATATTTCAAGGGACATCCTGAGCTAAGTCCGACATGCGAAAAAGTTGCCATTCTTATACCTTACTTTTTCTACTCCCCTTATGCAGTTGATTGAAGCGCTGGATCCAGAGCATTTCGAGGATGCGGCAGCTCTGGCAGTGAGGTTCATATTGGAAGAGTCTAAGGGCGCGGAGATTGAGATTCCTCTTTTGTCTCTTGATCGCCTCCCGGCGCTCAACGCAGAGCAGGCGATCCTTTGGAGGCTCCAATGTCACGTAAGGGGACCCTTACAGCCACTAAAAAGGACCCTATCTGATATCTGCCTTCATACGCAAATGTCTATAGGTGTGGAGAAATGAGCCCGAAAAGTTGGACCAATTGATAAGTGACACCGCTACCTTCAGTGATATCCTGCGTTCAATATTTGGGCTGGTAAGTCTTTGGAGCTAAGATTATTGAAAGCGCAGAGGCTCATGTTATGCTTACCTTGGTCCTTTGTTCCTGCCCTTCATCTATACTTTACCACTATACCTGGCTTGCACAGTTCTCCAACAAGCAGATATCCGCAACATTTGCAACTAAGCAGCTCCTTCTTGGAGCACGGTATCTCGACTTTCAGGACGAAATTGGGCGGAGAAGTATTTTACAATTGCTGAGAGAGATGCTCTCTGACGTGAATACGGACGATGTCCTCCTGCTGCCGCTGCTGGGCCTTTTGAGCACTATCATTGCTAATGAGTCCAGCTTCATTCAGTGAGAAGCCTTAAAAACTTGACTGCCGCAATTGTTCGTCCTAACCGTGCACACCTGTTTTCAAATTCTTTCCTTCCCTCACGTTTTAAGGTTCATTATGGAGATCATCGCAGATCTAAATGAAAGCGATGAGGAGCTAGAAGATGATGAAGAAGAGACTAGTAATGGCGTGGGTGAGAGGGACAAATGTGAAGCGGATTCCCCAAAGAAGAACGAAGAGAGGGAACAGGTGCAAGCCCGACTCGACGGCCTTTATCAGCGATTGGCGGAAATCGAGCAAACAGAGTCGCCAAGTGAAGAACTCATCAAGGTAATCGCTCTCCATGGGTTCTAGCTTGTTTAGAGGGCTGAGAGGGATCTGTTTAGGAGTATGAAGTGCTAGTAGCTGAGGCTGAGAAGGTTCAAGAGGCAATGGGTCTCCCAGAAGCCAACAGGCTTGCACGCAGCCTAGCTCTTGCTGAGTGCTTGCTAAAAAACGCTGGCAAGGTATGCTGACATATCGCCACAATTTCGTTCAACGATCGCCACTTACCGATCCCTCATTCAGATAAGAAATCCTGCTATCTTGCAACTGGATTCACTTATCCTTCCTGGAATCCAAAATCCCTTTCCAGCTGTCCGAGAGAATGCTGTCCGCTGTCTGGGTCTTTACTGCCTTATTGATGAGGTAAGCCCATCCACGTGAGAGCAACGGAAGGACTTAGGGTCCGATGTAATAGCCAACAGAAGTCTAAGTTTGGTAAAACGAGCAGGCCTTGGCCGGGTAATCTAGAAATACGTGAAACGACGGTGATCTGAAAAAATGATATGTCAGGCTGACTAATCTTTCCCCTAAGGACAAGGCTCGTCGACATCTTCCAATACTTTGTCCTACTTTGAGAGCAGAGGAGGAGAAAGAGATCCGCATAAGTGGCTTGAGAGCCGTGTTTGACATCTTATTCATATATCCGGGCCTCTATCAACAAAGTGGAGATATAGGTAGATCATACATGGTGTTTATTCCCAATAGCCGCTGCTCTACGTTACTCCGAGGCTCTGTACTTGTGAAACCATCCTCATGGTCTGTTCCGCAAATTTTATGGCGGTCATGCATCTCTGCTAAGTCATCGTCCTCTGTCTACAGCTCCACCTGATCTGTGCGGTCCATTGCTGAAAACTCTCGGGGAGGCCGATCCGGAACTGAAAGCTCTAGCAGTGGAAGGGCTGGCGAAACTCATCTTTGTTGACCGTTTTCCAAGATCAAAGGTCCATCGAGACTGCTATGTCGTCTTTTTCTTGCCCCTCCCTGATGGTGTCTTCCCTCTCCCTTGTAGGAGGTGCTACATCAGGTTATCCCACTTTTCGTCCTTGGAAACCAGCATGAGGAAGAAAGGATATCCCAGGTCCTCAGCGTATGGTTCCCAGCATTTGCATTCTCTTCCAAGGCCCATCAGGAGGTGATTTGCTCGGTGGCTGGGGATGTGTTATCAGACGCCATGCGGCAAAGGGAAATGGAGTCCTCTTCTCTCTCTAAAATTGTTAAGTTTTTGCTCTTCCTTCTGGAAGAATGCGAAGAAGATAATGAGAGCAAGCAAGCAATGGCTGAAGAACCGGATGCTGATGATGCCGAAGTCGCCAGTAATGACGAGCGGTGCGATCTAACATCATGTCAAAAGGAAGACTCGCGACTGACGTGCGCTTTATATTCGCAGAGAATCAACTGCCCCGCCACGTTCCACAGCCATCGGAAGTCCTTTTCATACTCGACTCGCATTGCGGCTTGCAATGCTGATAAGAGAGTACCTCGGTGGTAATGTCAAATGCTGAGTGGAAAGGCCAATGTTCAGTCGTTCTGTCCCAATCTTTCTATTAACATGTGCTTCACCATGGTGTAGATTCTCGAGTCAAGGAGCTGGCCAAAACTCTCTCATTCTTCCGAATTAGTCCAGCCGACCAGTCACTCATTCGTTCGATCCTGCTCGTGTTAGAGGATGTACTCTCGGTAAGGTCCTACACCCGGTTCTGTTGCTTCATCGCCTAGAGTTGCTAATTCTTGTCCTCATGCGAGTAGGTCTGTCAGGACAAGGTCCTCTGTCGCAATATTGAGAAGTGGAGGGATAACATTGCGCTGTTAGAGGTGCAAGGCACTGATTCAATATCTGGGGAGCTGGAGAGCGAGATTGCCAATCAGCTAGAGAAGCTTCGACTGCAAACTGATGGTGAGACAGACATGCTCATGCGTCGGTCCACCTCTGTGACGTGAGCGCTTCTGAAGGATGGGTTTACCTTTTGATTACTTTAAATTGAGTCAGCGCTGAGTATTTGGACTGTTCTCTTCTAATTATTTAACTCCCAGGGTTCAGCGCCAGCTTTAATTTTCCAGCATTCTCTTACCCTCATCTCTCCCCCAGCCCAACAACCCACACGGAAGAGGAGGGTGAACACAAAGTCCAGCAAGGCTCCACAGGAGGAAGTTGAGCAGAGCGCCACGAGGACTACTCGTCGATCCCAAAGGTAGTATAAGTCTCCATAGCCAACTGTACAATGACCTAAGGCACCTGTTACGCAGGAGTTCCGTTCTAGTGGCAGCGGAGGCCATCCGTCAAACATTAGCCGAGGAAGCAAGTGAAGGTGACGAAGACTACGAAAGCTGCCTGGACGAGAGTGAAGAGGAATATTGAAAGCTAGCTAAAAGCTGGGGATTGGTCCCATTTGAATTGAGGTTGTTATTGAGTGGATCAATAACATCCTCCAATCTTTATAAAGCCACTAGATTACGTCGAACAACATTGCAAAACTAGCTCGACATCCACGGCAGTAACCACCACTTCAACATCAATGCCCCGGTTCACGTACCGACCGAATAAGGCGGAGCTTATTCATGCATGGTTCCCTCATAGTAGTGGCCAGTCTCAGCGGCGACAGTAGAGGCAAGGCCTCAACATATCAGGATGAGACAACAGCCACCGGGTGATGACCACTCCTTGGATGTTTTCGCTCCTGACAAACCAAGGGTTTCCCGTGCTTTATGGGACAGAGGCTCATCTCCGGCATTTAAGACTCAGGCCCTCGACCTCATCTCCAAAGTGCTGATATACTTCTCAATCTCTACTTGAATTGCCTCCCTAGCGGCTAAGCCTTGGATCAGATGATCAGGAATTCCCTGCATGCCATGCGCTGCGCCAAGAAGAGCGCCCAGCAGGGAACCTCGCGCCACATTTTCTCCTCCAGCGTTTGCGTTAGCAAGTAGGCAAGCTTCGAAGCTATGAGCGTACCTAGATGAAGGATGGAAAAGTAGCCTCAGCACTGCACTGGTCGCACAATCTTCGTTTCGCCGCCTATCCCCTAATTCCAGTCCTGCCTGCCATCATCAGTCTCTTTCCGCTCCCACAATAATCAGCAGTCTGGATCTTCATAGCTCTTCACCTCCTTCAAACTTACTTGTATGCAAAGTGGAGAAATGCTGGGAAGGAACTGTCGATGTAGCACGCCGTCATGGGGTCCTCTGACGATTCGTTTACCTCTCGCTTAATGTCCACTCCTCCTTCTCTTCCCACCTCCTGCAGAACAGCCTGTAGGTCTCTGCCCTCGAGAACTTGGACCATCAGACGAGCGAACATGCTTCCGTATTTCCCTAAAACTCTGGAGGAAAGTCAGTCTGGCGCCTTGCCCTATTGTCAAAGCTCTCTGATAGGTGAAGCAGTCTCCCGTGCTTTCTCGCTTCCACTGCTGGGCCAAGTTTCAAGATACTCAGTCCCCTCAATTTGAGCGCAATCTGCAGTCTAGGTGGCAGAACCAGTCTCAACACACTTCCCTTCTTCCTTGCTCAAAATACCTGGATCTCCTTAGACTACCGATGACGCTCTCAATGGCGCTCTCCGTTTCCCCTCGTCCATTCCATAGGCCCATTAAAATGACAGGGGGAAGCAGAGTAAGCCCGTCTATTGCGTCCGTGTTATGCCCGTCGTTATCAGCGCAGTCCTCTGGCTTCTTGCCTTTTTGAAAGTTGGCAAAGAACATTCTGTGTGCCGTGGAGGCGTATGTGTCATTGTGGGAGCCTGGCGTCGTCATGAACTGAATATATGACTGCATGTGATCGCATTGAATATGAGTCATAGACAGGAGAGGGGCCCCGGATCCTTAGCTAGCTTCCCACAGGAAGTCTGCTTCTCTGAGCTCTTCTGCACGTTTCTCTTCCTCCTCTCTTTCTCGTCGTCCTCTTTCTCTTTCAACTTCTCTCTCTCTCTCTTTCTGTGTCTCTCTCTTCTTCTTCTTCTTCTTCAGTCTCCTTTTAGTCTGTGTTTCCTTCTCTCTTGTCTAGTTCGCTCTTGCTTGCCTCAGCTAACTACTTTCTTTCGCCCTCCTACACACCTGAAGCCAAACGCTCTTCACGAAGTTTCCCCCTTGCTCTGTGAGATGGCGCATCAGAAGACGTGTCAGCTGGGCTTCCAAAGTGTTTTCGCCTGCCTCCATGCCGTGATGGTAGTGGTAGCTGGAGGGAGAACACAGAGATAAGAAGATCGAAGGAAATTGCTGACAGCAGAGCAGACTCTGAAGATCTCTAGGCTACAAGCAGCTCAGGAACAAAGATAGTTAGGAAGCCAATATGTAAAGCATTAACAACTCTCTACCTCTGGGTCGACTGTCGTCTAGTAACGAGCCGAACAGTAGGGAACATGAGAGAAAGGAGCCCAGTGAACAAAAACCTTTAGCAGATGCCCAAGCACTACTTCCCAATCCTTTACCTTCCTCCTCGCATCCAGAACTTCTTCTTTCCATGCAAGATGACATCTCCCACAATGCTCCCAGCATCAGATCCTCTGCCTATCAAACCCAATGAGAGACAATGGTTCCGGAACAAGAGACAAAGAGAGAAAGCGGAGAACAAACAAAATAACATATGTCAATGCCCGAGCAAGCGCTTGGCCCCAGCATCTATCTTTTCTGGCAAAAAGTGTGGAAGAGATTGCTTGCGGGAAGGCTAGGTCGGTTGCTAGTGAAGGTATTCTTTTCCTTCCGCAACCCTTTCGCTCTTCCTCTCTGTCTAACAGCCTCTCTGTCTCTCTCTTTCTGCCTTTCTTACATCGCTTCTTCAGCATTTCAAGATATACAGAGAGACGTGCCCTCCCTCATCAAACTGGGATAGGTCTCTCTCTCACCTCCTCCGCCTGTGTTAGAGAGGTTCATGATGGAGCCCGGAAAGGAGGCGGGTGGAGCTCTATAACCAGTGATAGTCCCAAAATCGTTCCTGAGCCTACGTCGGTCATAGTACCAATGCTGGGGGCAGAAAGCATTGTCAGAAGCGTAGACCGATGAGAAAGGCGCAAGCTAGAGAAAGAAGGAACCAGAAGAAACAGAGACACCAAGTGCGAAAGGAGTGAATGTCTGCTAATTCACCTTACCACTGGCATTGCAAGCGCATCACCGATGAACAAGCCCCAGAGAGCGGCTCTAATGCGGTCTGCGGTATCTTTCGACAAAGGCGACATCTCTTCCCCGTGTCCTTCTCTCTCCAAGGCTAGAACTCCCTGAGCAGGCGGAAAGCAAGCGGCAGACACCTCTTGAGAAGGAAGAAGAGCGACCGGACTGAGGCTGGAGTCGCTCTCGTAAGAAGAGGCGCCAGAGATAGAAGACCAGTGATAGAGAAGGGAGAGCTGGGCGATGATGAGAAGAAGAGGCGGAGGTGCGATCCGGCCCATCGCAAGCTTTATAAAGCTGTGAATCAGGAGCTGAAAGATGAAGGAAGATGCTTGTGTGAAGATGCGCAGACCTGTACAAGTAGGAGTGACGTACCACTCTCCCTCTCTCTTTGTGTCTCTTTCTTCCTCATCCTCTCTTCCCTCCTTTTCCCTCTCTCTCTCTGTCTCTCTCCCCCTCTATCTTACCTCTTCCTCTCTCTCTGTCTTCCTCTCTTTCTCTCTCTCTCTCTCTCTCTCTCTCTTTCTCTGTCTCACTCTTTCTCTCTCTCTCTGTCTCCCTTCTCAGCACATAATAACGGAATCACTTCAACTTTGATAGCCGGTAACCCCTATCCTGCCGGTAACGGCTATAAGCATAGTTTTTGTGAGTCGCACAACATCTTCAGCAGAAGAAGAAAAGCACTTTCTCCCGCCACTGGCAGCTCATCGAATAATATCTGCAGACCATCGGCAGAGCTTTATTGAGATCGTAGAGCGCTCCATGTCTCTTTCTTCCAGTGCCTGACTCTTCTTAATGCTTGCCACCCTGTGCTGGACGACGTCTGCGTGAACAGATAACATTCCGGAGGCTGCAGGGAAGCTTGGTTGAGGACCTGGTTGTCTTTGGTGGGATTCCACCTTTTGATCTTAGAGAAGGGACTGATGGCCTCCAAGTGGCGGCAGATGACGGTGAGGCAGCTCCAGGATGAGCTAAGGGCTCGCGGTAAGCTGTGAGCCTGCCCTTCTCTCACTTAGAGCTTAAGCTAAGAAGTGGGGTGCAGGATTGAGGACAACAGGTCGCAAAGACGAGCTTCTCCAGCGATTGCTGGCCATGACAGGCATGGACGTATCAAGCACCTCTACAAAGAGAAAGCTCGCCGATATGGGCGGAGATCAAAGGGTGGATATCTCGTACCCCCATCTAGTGAGTAAGAAGTCCAAAGATGAGCCATCGAGAAAGATCGAAGAGCTCTTTCAAAGATATGCAGGTGGAGTGCTTTGAGACCTTTGTCGACGTCTGCTTCCTTCCTCTTTCCTATTCAACGCGCTCGCGGCTCTGTCCAAGGTTGGAAGCCGAGCACGAAGCGCGCTGATAACTGCCATTGTCAATCAACAATATGCGGCTCCTAATATCAAGCTGTCTCCCCGCATAGACCCTGATGACCCTGACGTGATGTCTGACGATGGACTCATGGCATTTTGTGAAGACCTTTCCGTGGACCCAGCGGTACGATCGACGAATTATCTGACAGCTAAAGTAGACAATTTGAAGGAAGGAGAGATGAAAAGGAGTAGCCTGAAGAGCACCTCCATATCAGAGTGAGGATGGACTGCTCATTTTTTGAAGGACGAGAGTAGGGAGTTCACAGACGGTAAACTTCCACTGTATGAGAGGAATGACGGTCCAGCCCAGGCGAGAACAGAGAGAGAGAGAGAGAGACGGCCCGCGGTTTGGAGACAGAGTACATTGTCCAGCATTGTAGAAACTTAGACCTCAAATGTCTCTTCTGTGCAGGATCCCGTGATGTTAGTCATAGCTTTTCACATGGGCGCCAAGAATATGAGCTCGATCAGTAAGAAGGATGTTGCCCAACTGTTTGAGAAGCTGAGGTAGGTTACACTTTCTCGGTCTTCTTCTTGGCGATCTCTGGGCCTCATCTTCTATCGCTAACATGTGCTCTTCATCCTTGGCTGCATCCCTCCTGATCCCTGTTTGTACTCTGCCGATGAGCAGGTGTGGGTCAATCAATGAACTGAGGGACAAGCTTGGATTTCTGCGTCAGGATCTTTATAACGACAAATTTCCCAAAATATACACAGTAAGGCTCAGAAGATTAACGTCGCTCAGATGTGGGATCCAGTCCAACCTAACTCTGCTGGCTTCTCTTGCTGCCGTCCCTTTCTTTTCGCTCTCAATATCATTTCCCAGTTTGCATACACTTTCTCTTTAGAAGAAGGTCAGAAGAGCTTAGCTATGGACGTGGCACTAGAGCTTTGGCCAATGCTCCTTAAGGATAAATTCTCCCTTCTGCCCCAATGGATAGAGTTTGCGAAGGTAGCAAGCTCTTTCCTTAGCAAATACGTCTTCTCACCGCAATCTTTGGTTTGGAAGAGCTATTTTGGTCGTGAGTCTCCATACTCTTTGAGTTTGACCCGCAACGCCCATCTACGTCAAGGGATGATAGTCTACTAATGTACGTTTCCTTGTCCACTAGTCTCAGAATAGGAAAGCGGTATCACGGGACACGTGGTGTCAGCTCTGGGAATTTGCTAAGCAGAATAGTTCGGACCTCTCGAAGTATGATGAGGAAGGTAAGACGGGCTGCAGTTCCCGCTCTCGGCACTTGCATCTTCGAGCTTCTTTCTACGGTGGTATTAATACCTTGTTGCGTTTGCTTGGTCTGCTACCATCTTCTGGTCCGCGAAAATGGCTCCTCATCTCTTTAGGTGCATGGCCAGTGATGATAGATGACTTTGTCGCTTGGATGAAGGAGAAAGAGAAGAACAAGGTGATCAAGGCCCCAGCTTATCGTCGTACTGCGCACCTTCAATGCTAAAACTCCCCTTTGTTTGACATAGGAGGAAACCAAGGAGAGCTCATAAGTTATAGAGGAGAGTCAATTGCTTGACTCGTCTCTCTCCAT
>FLMG01002561.1:10795-21637 GCA_900088475.1 Hyphochytrium catenoides
CTCATGCTCTGACCACCATCGTCATACTCTTCTTTATCAGTCTCCTCCTCTTCCTCTTGCTCCTGATCTTGTTCCTCTTCGGAGGTACTTATAGAGTCCGGTCCTTCAGTTGAGTCGAGGGACCCCGTGTCCTCCTCCCCGGAGTCTGACTCTGACTCGCTGCTGTCCTTCGAGACAAGCTGCTCTCTGCAGGAAGATGGAAAAGTTGGGATGAGAAATAAAGTACTCTTCTATTAGCTTTCTACCCCTTGCTTCTCAGTAGTTTCTCTCTATGACCATCAATTCGCTGGCTCCCTATGTATAAGGGATCACGTATATGGTTGGCCCTAGATCGAAGTCTCCGTCCTTCACCCGACCTCTTCTCACTCTTATCTTTAGGTACGATTTGTGCCTCTTTCTGTCTATTTACCCGCCTCAACCGGTTGTTTCCTCACTAAACACCCTGTCCCTTACAGTCTTACCGAAGGATGGTGAACTGCGTCTTCCTCTCCTTCCACCAGGAATTACCTAAGAAGCTAGTCTGCAGTTTGTACTGGACTTGGATCAGTGGAGTCATCAAGCTCATATATCTCGTGTTAAGTTCCGTGAACTTGGGAGGGAAGCGGAAGAAATGTAAGGACTATGGAAGCTAGCGGACAGGTCAACTGCTAGAATGCTCCCCAAAAAGGTAGAGTCACCCAAGATAAGGATTGAGCCATGTTGGGCAAGTATTATTGAAATTGAGCTGTAAGATTGGAGGAGAGCCAGCGGTGGCGCCACATTGGGTGACGACTTCAGTGAAGCACTTACCTTTTCGAATGTCAGCTTATCGGTACCTTGGAGCTCCTTGGTGACGAGCACCATCAGGTTCTGCCCGACACCCAGCACCTTCAATAGCTCAAAGTATTGAGCAGGAGTGGCGTTGCCGTCCAGAGAACGGTCGAAGCCAGTGAAGAGGAAGTTATAGAGCTGGACGATAAAGAGGTCAGAGACAGGAATGAGGCGATTGACGGAAGAGGGAGAAGACTTTGCAGCTTGATGCCAAGGGCAAAGTGAACCAAGAGAGTACGGAGTGAGCAGGGGGGGTTAGAACCCTCTTTACTGAACAACAGGTGTAGACGGGGCAAAAGCACTTAGACAAAGACACACACATACGATGTATCTAAAGCCGCCAAGGGACGGGAAGTCATGCCAGAGTGCTGGAAGACACAATAGGTACGCACCTCGCTGACGCCAAACATGCAGAACGTTCCAAGTGAACAGACGAACTGTCCGAAGTCAAGCTCCTTTATCTCCTCCCCGAGAGAGAAATTGAAGACTCGCACAGTGACAGAGTTCCGGGGAATCTAGTGATGGACAAAGCTTACTTCTCAGAAGGCAGGCTGTGGACAGAAAGAGACTGCTCCTGCACTCCTTCGCCTTCTCCGCTAGTTTCCTATCTTTTTTCTGCCTCTTCCCCTTCTCTGTTTCTCTCTCTCTTCCTCGTGGTTCCAGCGACGGTGAGCTGTCTCTTACCCTGGTGTACTGAAAGAACTCTGTCAAGCTTATGGTTCCGCCTCCATCGGCGTCCATATGTCTGAATAGCTGCTGGAGCCGTTCAATGTCGAGAGAGGTTAGAGCCAGGAACTCCACAGCAGACTGTGGAAACAAGAGAAAGCGAACGGTAAGTGTGGCATAATGAGGAGCTCTCTAACACCAGAAGACGCTGTCAAATGAGGATGCATCCTGGGCATATGACGACGGTAAGCTCAACAAGGGATAGATCACGACTAATAATAGCACCATCAGTGGGCTCTGCTTTCCCTTGGCTTGCTGTCGTTCTTGGACCTCTCTCTCCGCCTCCTCGATCTCAAATTCGGCGTCGGCCAGGGCTTCCCGAACTTTCTTGTTAGCTTCAAACCAGGAAAGACAAAACCCAAATCAGTTGAGAGCTTGTGGAAGGAGAGTAACCCATCTATGCCGTATTAAGCGCGGAGCGTAGAAGGATTAGGAGACGGGAGGGAGAAGAGGGAAGGCTGGAAGGAGTCAGGAAAGGCCCGCAAGCTATCTGCTCACCAGGATCCGCGGCAAGAATCTTTCTTAGCTCTACAATGTTCCTGGTCTGGTCCTTGATGTTGATCTTCCCTGTTGTTGTCCTTCCAGCTGACGCCTTCCGCACCCAGAGATACATCCCGGAGGCAAAGCCGAAGTGCCCTAAGTCTTCATCAATGCGCACGAAGTTTAGGCGAGCAAGTCGTGTCTTTAAAGCCCACCGCCGTTTGTCGGAGAGAGAAGAAGCCAGAGCAGAGGCACAGACAAGACACAGAGAGAGAAAGAGGGAGAGAAAAAGGAAGGAAGACCGATATTAGGCCTTATCGTGTGAAGTCTGTTGGTGGTTGCATGAAAGAGAAGAAACTCGGTCTGTCAAGATCAATGAGTTGTTTCTCTCCCTCCCTCGACACAAGATCCTTCTCACTCTCTCACTCCTACCTCCTCCTGCCTGGTATAGGATACTCTAATATCTGCCAGCATGTCGTCGTCCTTCACTCCTCTGGCGCCTAGAACCAAAGAGGCTGCTCGCGGCTGGGCTGCTGGCCCGTTGAGCAGTGGATGGGAGAACGTCTTAAAGCCCAATGACTTTAGGTCCACGTATCTCGGAGATAAAGGGTCAGCGTGAGAGAGACGAAGCTCTGTAAAGGGCTGTACACCTGGTGCAGCGGGAGGTGGTATATGGCAATGAAGAATGAGAGATGGGGAGAGAGAGAGAAGGCGTTAGCCTACAGAGGCCACACTCACACCAGGGATAGCAAGCTGCAAAACGCTCGAGTGAATTTCTCCTCAGAACTCCTATGCTTTTACTTCTTTTCCTTTCCTTCTGATCACTCTCAGCTCTCGTCTTCTTGGTGTTAACTCCTTTGTAAACTTTCATAGCTCAGATGCTCTCAGATTCCAGGTTATTGACCCTTCTCTCTTTCCCCTACAGGCCACTTTCCCTTTCCCAGTTCTGCCTTTAATCACTCTTGGCATGCCCTCGCTCGCCTGTCTGCCTCAGCTCACCCTTCTCTGCTGACTTCTTCACCCAGATGTACACCGGCGCGTGCAGTCCCAAATCTTGAGGCAGTCTTTTGAAGCCACCTTCCTCCGTCAGGTGCAGCGGTGCCTGCGATGCCTCGAACTCCTGCAGCTCCGCCAGGCCCACAGTCAGGTGAAGATCGACAATACCCACTATCAGCAAGTCGGACCAGTGATAGGAGACAGTGGAGAGACGTTTGTTAGTGTTTAATCACAAGGAGGGACATACCCTGAGGAGCCACAAGACATGTGCAGGGGTATGATACGGGTCAATAATGGAGGAGGCAGACGTAAGTCTCAAAGTGCCACGAAGAAGAAGAAGCGTAGGAAGAAGGGAGACGGAGTGGTGTTCGTGGGCAGTAGGCATTAGATCTAGATGCAATCCCTGAGGGTCGAATCAGAGAACTAACAGCAAATGTAGACGGAAGAACGCTGCAAAAAGGCGGACCGCGTAACGAATGCCGAACAAGGCTACAGCATAAGCAGTGGGAAGCATGAGACACACACGGAGCGAGAGAGAGAGAGAGACAGAAAGACTTAGAAATGGGCAGAGCTATGGCCATAAGAGGCAAGAGAACTTCTCCGTCACGTACGAGGCTTTTTCAGTGTTGTCGCCTGCCTCTCTCGAATGACAGCCCGTATCCTTTCCCTGTAGAGGAACTGCTGCTGACGCCTCGTTGAAGCTTTGAAGAGCAGTCGCTCGGAGAAAGAGAGTGTGAGGAGGTGCTTCTGGATCTTCTCTTCCTCCTTCTTCCTCAGAGTCAGTAGAAGAGACTGTCCCATTCTCTCGTCTACCTCCAATTTCCTTGTATCATTCTTCTCTTTGACTTCCATGTCGGTCTGCTTCTTCTTTTCCTCGGCTTCAGCTCTCCTTCTGGCTTCTTCCTTGTAGGCCCGCACCTTCTCTCTGTAGATCAAAATAGGGCTTGGGTCGATTCTCTTTTCTATTGCCTTGGCGGGTTGCTTCCTCCCTCCGCTAATCTTTGGCAGCATTGATGACTTTGGTAGCGTAGGCGTAGGCTCCCAGAGCTTCTTATTCACGATATTTTGCCAGTGCTCAATGGAGAAGTGTGAAGGGAGAGAGGAGGATGAGAGCTCTACGGAAGGGAAGACGGCGTCGAAGACTAGCTGTTCATTGTAAGTTGAGCTCAGCTTTCTCTGGATAACAAACAGGTCTTTCGCTTCCAGCTCAGCCGCTACCTGGAGGTCCGAAATCTCTTCCTCGATCTCTCTCTCCCTCTCTGCAGCGAGGGAGAGCGAGGAGAACACGTGGTGTTCATGCCTGGCGGTTAAGCTCTTCGCTTCCCGCAAGGACTCCAAGTGCGTATTTTCCATGGAGAAGATGATCTTCCGGTTAACAACTTCAAGTTTCTCATGGAGCAGCTGCAGCGAGCGCTGACCGCGGTCTCTAAGCTTCAAAAGGCTGACATTATGCGAGGAAATGTTAGGCTGGAAGGGCATGCAAGGGCCACCCATGGAAGGAACATGACCTAGGAAAAAACAGAATAGAAAGAGGAAAAGGCTCTCCAGGATAGATTTTTTTAGAGTGTGCGCTCTCCTCTGAACCACTGCCAATGAGCCAGGAGGAGAATGAACTGGTAAAGACCGAGTATAAGGATGGGAAGAGTGAGAGAGAAGGACAAGCAGACGGATGGCGTGCTGATAGGAGAAAGATAGCAGTTGGTGCTCCTCGGATGTGAAGATATAGGGAGAGAGAGAGAGAGAGACAGAGAGAGAGAGACAGAGAGAGAGACAGAGACAGAGACAGAGAGCAGAGAGAGAGAGACAGAGAGAGACAGAGAGAGAGAGAGAGGAAGGACTAACACAGCGAGGGACAAAGAACTCTGAAAGCGCATCTGTAACAGTAATAGAGGATAAGCTACAAGCCTCGAAGACGAGAAAGGGGAATGATGAGAGCGATCAAGAGACTGGAAAAGAAGAGAGCGGGCCTGACTTACCGCCGCTTGGTCACCGCCATGCTCGCCTTTACCTCTCCGTCCAGGTCAATGAGACGCTGAGCAACCTTCCTTTTTCTCTCCAGAAGCCATAGAATTTGCAGCCGCAACATCTTTAGCTGGTCATCCCGGTCTTCTGCTTCGTCGTCTTCCGCCTCCCGCTCTTGTTCCCTCTTTCGTTCCTCTCTCGCGGAACGTAGAGAGTCCTCAACCGCAGTGAGGACGGTCTTCAAGCTGGCTAGCTCTTCACAGAGCCATCGAAGGTACTGCGCTGAAGAGGCCGCATAGAGAGATGCAATTGCCCTTATCTCTCTCACTTCGCTCTCTCCACTTTCTAGCACTGCGTGAAGCTCGAGCAGACCTGCTGCTGCGAGGCTTCGCGCTGCTTTACACAGCTGCAGACGGGTTGAGCTCTTCTCGTTCCCGTCTTTGCAGAGTGGCCGGTACTGGTCTTTTTCGGCTCTTTCGCTATCCGGAGAATCTGGCTTGCCCTGTCTAGGTTGAAGAGAAGGCAGCGCTTTGTCCCCTGTCTCTTCTCCATCTTTCACTTGCTCTCCTGCGAGGAGTAGTGAGTCGCCATTCTTTGTGTCTTGTTTGGCTCCAAGAGTCATGGATTTCTCTCCAAGCTCTGGACTATCTAGTTCCTCTTGTTTGACTGCTTCTGTCCTTTCGCTCACTATTCTTCTCTTCTCTTCTTCTATGGCCTTCATTGTCCTCGGGTGACTGGCTATTCTAAAGAAGGGAAGTCTCTTCATTTCCTCCTGTAGAGCTCTGAGATGCTCATCCAGGGAAGCGAGGAAGAGGAAGGTAAAGCTGTCTATCTCTTGTACCTCTCTAACCCTTTCCCTTCTGCATGCTTCACCCAGCAGCTGCCTTCTCATCCTCAAGGGAAGGACCTTCTTGTCTCTTTCTGTCTCTTCTCCCTCTTTCCATTTGGCATTACGGAGCCCTGCAATCGCAGCGCTAGTCCTTTGCCGCACCTGGTGTCCTCTGAAGACTCGTTGGATATAAATGGCAGCTGCTGCTCTACCTCCTTCTGCATCTTTCCTTCCTTCTAAGATTCCCAAAGCATGGCTGCTAGATAACCGGGGCCCTAGGAAGGCAGTGGAGGGTGATCTACTTGAGAGAGCAGACAAAGAAAGGTTTTTAGCAAAGGGAGATGTAGGAGAAGAAGGACGAAGATTTTGACGGCCCTTGTTAGCAGAGAATACAGAGCGCCGTCTAACTTTGTCCAAATACTTCCTCATAGTCCTTTGAAGCATTAGCGCGGCTCCTACGAGCTTTCTCTGTCTCCTCTCTTCTTCTGTCAAGGATTGGCTGACATCTGTCCCATCCAGTGCCCGCTGTAAGAGGATAGCGGAGGCATTTGCAGAGTAAGAGATTGGTCCCGCCCTTCCGGCCTCGGCGAGAGAGATCGCTTCTTTCATACTTTCTTGGAGCATCCTTGCTCTCTGTAGGGCCGATAACAGCGGAGCGCTGTTGTCTGACGCTGCTACTCTTTGAGCAGCAAGGAGAGCGTCTCTTTTGTCGCTCTCCTCCTCCTTCTTCTTGAGCGCTGCAGCGAAGGCTGACGAAGAAAGAAGAACCGAAGAAGAGGAAGTATCCTTTGGGCTAAGAATGAGAGAACGGATAAGCTCTTTCCTTCTCTTCACTTGGATCTCCGCCATCACCAGGTCATTAGTGGTGATCACTCGCTGGTCTTTGCCTCCTCCTGTCGCTCCAGACTCTGTCTTTCTCTCTCCTAGCGGAGAGGTACAGAAGGGGAATGAGTGAGAAGGTGAGAAGCAAAGCGGACAGACGTGCACGAGCACTTCTCCGTTGCTTGTCTCGTGATAGGCAGAATATCGTAGAGGACACTGCCCACCGTTCCAGGCCCGGCAGACAACGAGACCAGAGAAACCAGCTGAAGGGACAAAGAGGGAATCCGCAGCATTGTATCTACCAGGAGGCCCTGGTCTCTCTCTCTCCTGCGCTGCTGTTCTCTCTACTGCTTGTCTCTCTGAGGCTTCTCCTATCGTAAAGAGCCGTTCGTAGGCATTGTACTGAAGGGTTGGAAGTTTCCGAAAGAAAGAAAGAGAGAGAGACTCGGGAGGCGTTTGAAGGACATCTAACACCGCCAGCGTCTCTTCACTCTCAGCATCGCCGTCTTCTAGAGACATCTCTCTCTGTCTTTCTCTGAGCTCTTTTCTGCCTTCATCATACGCCTTGGAAAGAGCCGAAAGAGGAACTTTGTCTCCTACTGCGAATTGCATGACAACGAGTCTGCCCATATAAAGGCGGAGCCTTTCTAGCTGTGCGGGACCGAGGTAACCGCCTCCCTCTTTCTCTTGTTCTGTTCTTCTCTTTCTCCGTCTCCGTCTCTTCAAAAGTCTCGCAGATGGAGGTTGTCTCTTGGCTGGTCCTAGAGTTTGGATCAAGGTGTCTTTCAGTCCTTTGATGCTCTCTTTCAACTCTGAGAATTCTTCTCTGAAGACTGCATCGTCCTGTAGCTCTACTATGGCCCGACGCCTTCCCACGGTGATCTCTTCTGTCGTCTCCTCTCCAACTTCCGGGCGAGAAGACTGAAGATGTGATTGGAGATACTCCTTCGCGTCTTCGTCGTCTTCACTCTCTTCTCCATAACGTTCTTCCTCTACCGGCCAAATGTCTTTAACAAAGAAGAAGATGCCCAAGAAAAGGATCACACTCTTAAGCTTCGCTCTTAGTATCCTGATCCGCCTCTCTTTCGCCAGCCGTGCAGCAGCAGTGTTTCTATCGATCTGTTCCCTCTTTCGTAGGACACCTAAGACCCTCAAGTGGTGCTGAAGGCGCCGAACGACTGAGGAGAGAAAGATACTGTTCAAATGGAAGGATTCCCTCTCCGCCAGAGCTTCGTGCTCCGCAAAAGTGAAGCCCCATTCTATCACTCCAGGACGGGAAGACAGAGGCGAAGGTTGCAGCAGAGGCTGAGGAAGAGACGATGAGAAGAGAGGGCGTACATAGAGAACTCTTTTCTCTTCGATGAGGGCATTGACTAACCTCTGCCGTTCCTCAGCTTGCTCTAGATCGCCTTTCTCCCTTATTTTCAGCGCCCTAAGAGCTGGAGTGATAGAGAGTAGAGGAGATAGCGCCGAAGGGAGAGAAAGAGTGCCACAGCAGACGATTTGAAGCTCTTTCAGCCTAGGCAAACATCCTCGAACCTTCATCTCCTCAATGCGAAGGAAAGGGAAGTGGGCGAGGTGAAGCAGCTCAAGAGAAAGAGAAAGGCCGTGGCCGAAGAGTAGCGTTCCAAGACTGGAGGCCGAGAGAGTCACTTCATCCTTCTTCCTAGGCAAAGTCCAGGAGGCCGCAGAGATAAGGCGCAGTTCTCTTAGACCTTGACACCAGGAAAGCATGCAGGGAGATGCCTCCTGGAAGAGAGGGTACTGGAGAGAGCGGACCCCATGAAGAGCGAGGACTTGAAGGCAGGAGTAGCGGGCTAGAGCGTGGACCGACTGCTCGCTAATGAAGCTCTCCTCCCCCTCCAGCCTCACGACTCTAAGCTGGTCTATAGCGGCAAAGTGTAAGAAGAGAGCTCTGGAAGTGTTGCGTGATCCACGGAGCCGACAAGAGAGAAAGATATCAGAGAGAATGGAAGCGGACAGTGAGAGAGGAAGAAATGGGGACAGAGAGCTGGGAGAGACAAGCACCTAGAGGATAACAAGAAAAAAAAAAGAGGAAGAGGAGGACATAGAGGAGCCCAGGAAGTGTCTCCTCCTTGTGCAGTATCTTACTTACCGGCAGCGTACTGCAGGAGCCAGAAGAGGAACTCATCATTTGCTCTATTTACCCCTACCCAGATATCTAGAAGTGACCCTCCGGCCATCGGTTCAGGGCCGTCCGTATTGTTCTCCTTCTGGGGAGTGCCGTGAACCACAAGCTGCTGAGCGTTGACCTGAGGGAAATCCAGGAGACAGAGGGAATGGAGCTGAGGGAGGAAGGAGCTTAACAGAACGGAGAGCCCTAAGTGGGAGACTTTTTCTAGGCGAGAGAGGGACAAATGAATGATATGAGGAGCACCCAGCGTGAGCATTCGAAGCCCGTCATCCGTCAGCTGATCTAAGCTTGACAAGGAGAGAGTGTGGAGAGAGATGGCGCTCGGGATCGCTCCCCTCATCAATGCTCGTGACAAAGAAAAATCGTCAAACCCTGGCTCAGAGCCCTTCAAAACCAGCGCATGTAACTGGGGACAACTGCGCAATATCCTAGCCCAGGGCACGAGCATAAAGGAGATGAGGGAGTGGAAGAGAGATGGTCAAGAATGAACCACAGAGGTAGTGAAGGGGCAACAAGGAAGAAGAGAGGAAAACAACGTGGATATATATATATATATAGAGAGAGAGAGAGAAGGAGATAGTATGAGCAGATCGGGAAACGAGAAATTGATGGATAGAAGCATCAGACGAAGGAGCACGGCTAAGCCTAGGTACCAGGTTAGGGATTGAGGGCTGAGGAAGCGACAGTCTGAGACGTCGACTCTCCTCAAAGTAGTGAACCTCTCAGAGTCATTGCTTGAGGAATGAGCGGGAGGGCTTGAGCTTCTTTTGTAGGGGCTTTTATCTCCCTCGACTGGTGCCCCTCCGTCATAATCCCTCGCCTGTTGAGATGAACAAACAGAGAAAGGCTCTCCCGTGATGCTAGTGCCGGAGAGGAGCATAACAGTGAGCTTCCTGCAGTGATGCAACACCGCCTGGAGGCCTGGGTCACAGAATCCGAGGCAGCCCGACACGTCCAAGTATTGAAGGTCCTGCAATCGCTCGCTGGAGGAGATGATCGTGGCATCGTCAAGGAGAGAAAGTCCAGTCATTCTCAAGGTCTGCAGACGGGTCAACGCTCCGAGGGTATCAGCCAGACTCTTTTCCTCCTCTTCTCTCGGGACACGGTTACGTGAGGACGTACCCGTTTCCTCTTCTCTCCTTTCTTGGAAGGAACAGTAGCTAATGTCAAGAGAAAGAAGAGTGTTGCCGGCTCTTCTTATCGTTGCCAGGCCAGCGAGTGAAAGAGAGGAGCAGTATGAGAGATCTAAAGAGGCCAGCTGTCTGCAGTTCATAAGAATGCTCTCCAGTACTCCGTCAGTGATATCCGCATTGCCTCTGCAGCTGACAGTAAGGAACAGATTGTCATATCGTTGCAGAGCGCCTTGTAAACTCGTGGTTGTCAGTCTCCAGGGCGCAAGGCTCAGCGTAAACTTTTTCCCATTTTCGTCTTTAGCTGTCTTCGTGGCATCATCCATCCCTTGCTCAGTGCCAATCTTATACCAAGTCTCACCTTCAATGGTCGATGCGGTCTGCAGCTCAAGTTGGTGAGAAAGCAGAAAAGGGCCAAGGTCACACTGCCTGCTTTGCTGTGACTGAAAGTAGGAGGCATGCCAATGGTTCGCTGTGGGGAAAAATTCGGTGGCTGGGTCCTTAAAGAGGCGAAGCGCTGTGGCGCGGGCTGTTGAGCTGGAGGCCTCTTGCAGCTTCTTCGCAGCCCCAAATCCCAGATCTACAGCCCGCCTACCTACGGGAGGACCATCTCCTGCCAAAGACGGCCCCAGCTCCATTACTCCCCAGTTCGCCGGTTGAAACCCGGATAGGATGGTTAAGTGCTATGCGGGCGTGATGCGGTCTTCCTGCCGCCGTTGGTTGCCATTCCCGCCTTTCTCGCCACGGATGGCTGCAGCCATGGTTATGTCTTATTATACTTGGATGGGTGAGGAAGTAGGCCTTTCTTCTGCCCTTTTGTTTCTTTCGCCAACTCGTCCTTGAAGGTTAAAACTCGTTCCATGCTGACGAAGGAAAGACAGTAGATGACCGCAAGCTAGCCAAGAGCTATTATCATCGACAGCATGAAGTAG
>FLMG01002561.1:23357-36162 GCA_900088475.1 Hyphochytrium catenoides
AGCAGCTCAACCTCAGCGGTCGGCACTTCAGCCCCACGTCAAGCAAGAACATCGTGAAGCTGTTCCCTTCATTCACTGATAAAAAGGCAAAAGAGAGGAGTTCCCCTATCCCTCTCCAAGTGACAGTGCTACGGAGTTCTCCCACGGAGCTGCTTCTATCCATAGAAGGGCTGTGTGAAGATCATCTAGGACCACTGAACGCCATGGTTGAGTCGGACGACATCATTGGCATGGACGAACCCGTTGTGATAGCCGTCGTAGTGGAAGGTGCGGCTCTTGATCTACCGCTTAGAAGGTGTCCAGTGTTCGCTATCTATCTTTCTTTCTTGCATCATTGACCTTGTTCAGGCCTCCCTCGAACCAGTTCTTTAGTTCTGTCAATACGCTCATCGGTTCTTCTTGTTCCATTATGCGTGGGGTGCAGAGGTGAAGCCCAATGCACACGCTTTCATCGAAGGAAAGAAGGCCGCGGGAGGAGTAGATGCAGTTGTCCGCGCCATGCGGATGCACTCCCAGGACCAGGGAGTGCAGTTATGGGGCTGCCACTACCTAAGGGGTGTCACCTATCGAAGTAAGCCTTTAGGAGGTCTGGGTAAAGCCAGAGGTACCCCGCAGTGCCTACCTGCTTTCTAATTGCCTATTTATGAACGTACGCTAGATCGTGAAGACAGGGCCCTTCAGGAGCTATTGGCCTTCCTTGGGCATATGGAGAATCTTCTTACGGACAACAAGTATGGGATTCAGATCAAGACCGCAGCTTGTGAGGCCATGACCAACATGATGCAAAATGGCAAGTGATAGCGTCCTGAACGCTAGAGCAGTCCTGGTGGCGAGCAAAGTGAGGGTGATGTAGGTGAAGGGCTGAAGAAGGGCGTGTACACAGAGGGTGGCAGGACGAATACTGGAGAGGTAAACGTAAAAGAGAGACGTCAGAGAAGAAGGGAACGGAACCACCGAGGCTTACCAGCTAGAGCTTTCACTGACTTGAGAGACGGTAGCACTAGAGAGCTAACAAGAGAGAGTTGAGCACCTCAGAGGCTTATTGGGTCGCACTTCTCTTAGATCAACTCCAGCGTCTTATGCTGACCCGAATTGGGAACTGGCTCGAAGCCTGTCTGAAGCTTGTGGAGCGGCATGCTGATGATGCCAGGCGAAGAAAAGAATCGCTCCTTAAGAAGGGCCAGACTGGCTCTCAGGGCGAACTAGAGCTCTCAGGAGGAATGAAGATGGTCTTAGCTGGCCTCAACCTTCTCAACGCGGTTTGCGCGCATGGTAAGGCATGCTGACACATAAAGCCCGGTCATTTAGTGTCTAAAGCAATCTCTTCGAAAAGAAAAAACTGTGGGCGGCGTCGGCTCTGTCTACGGGCTCAGAGTCTTGACCAAGATCATCCAAACCTTTGATGAGGAGCCGCTGGTGGCTAAGGCAGGTTGCGAAGTGCTCCATAACTGTCTGGTCTACAACGGTCAGTGGCCATCAGAAGCCTTTCTTCGGGTCTCTCTTCCTGTCTTCTGCTACTGAAGAGATGCAAAATACCCCTGGGACGCTTCCGCGACCTTCTCGAGATAGTATATGTACCTGACACTGTCATGATCACTCCTGCTCAATAGCCCATGCCCATGCCAATGCCCTGAAGCTCGACATGAATAGTTTGGTCAAGGTAATTCTCGAGCGCTTTCAAGACTCAGACGACGTGCTATGTTGGGCGCAGCGTGCCACTCTTGCCCTCCAGCCTGATGGGTGGCGCGCTCAGCACCTGGACCGTCCGGTAGGTAGCGCAGTGAAGCCTAGCTCAGTACCTCATTAAGTTCCATTATGTGATGCTTATAAAACATAGTTAATGTAGACATCTGCACCCTCGGCACAAAAAGACAAGCCACGCCTGTTCTGTCTCGCGACCGGAAACAGCTGTCTTTTATCTATCTCGTTAACCGATCCAACGTTATGCCGAAGCCCCCTTACTTTGCACGTCTTGATGATTCGATGGCAGCTCTTCCTCAAACAAGATCCTGGAAAGCCACTCCCTCCTGAAGAGCTGCGACAGGAAACGGGGAAGAAGTAACGATGCTAGTGATACCTGTGGTGGCACGATTGCCGGCACGGCTAGTAAAGTTTTGATAGAGGAACCCCTCAGTTGGTTCCACGTTGAGAGGGTGACAGGCGGGAGACTACAGGTAGAGCTATCATACATTCTTCGTCGTCTTTGTCTTGGCATCAAAGCATGAGCAGCAGAGTGAACCCTTTTTGCTGCAGTCACAGCGGTATACGTAGCCCGAACAGCAGTCACATGTCCGTGACGAAGGGAACCACTCATCCTTCCACGACTGATCTGCTTCAATCTCCTTCTGTAGAGATTCCATTTTCCGCAAGTCATCCTCTCTTTCTTGATCGTCGTCCTCCTCGTAGGAGCAGCCACATATTCCCAAACTCTGACAGGAGGCTTCTGAGCAGCTGTAGATGAACCCTTGACAACAAGAGCAGTCCTTGGCTTTGGGAAACCAAAATTCCGCGTTCGGGTCCGCCGCCGCCGCGTAACCGGAGAATGCAGCTCCTCCATAGCCAAGGCTAGTCTGGCCGCGCTCGTCAATTTCCCTGGAGTCTGGATGTCCAAACCAGCAGTCCTGCCGGGTGCATTTCCTTCCGTATCGACAGACTTGCGCCATGCTTCTTCACCCCAACGCCTTCAATGACTTGCCCAAGCTAAGTGCTAAGATGGTGGCTCTTTCGGAGCGCCGTCCCCTGCCTGTAACACGGCTGCTGTGAAGGATACTATTATTAAGCTTGGCTTGAATAGTTTACCTCTCCCTTACCACGGCAGCATTGCTAGAGATCTCTCAGACGCTTCTTCAGCTCATAAATCCTTTTGACTATGAGACTTACGACGGAGGCAAAGCCTCACATCACAGCTGGAGAGCTGGAGACTTGCAGTTCATTGTTTAGAGCTGTGCCTTCAAGAGTAATGCGGTTCAGTTCTGCAGTAGTAATGCCTTGGGCGGCGCAGCGGTAACGGACCTTGAGTTTGCGTTTCTCCTGAGTGAAGGCTGCGGCAAGGAACACAAAGGCCGTGAGTTATCACGACCCAAAATAGCAGTAAGCGCTTTCACTGATCTAAAGAATCAGTTCAAGAGTAGTTACTGGGCAAGACATTCTTTTGATCTTTCCTGATTGATCTGTGAGGGTTGATGTGTCGCTTGAAGATCTCTGTCCAGGGCGTTATTTATCATCTCCGACGATGTGAAGAGAGAAGAGAAGAGAGCTTGGTGGTCTCCGCAGTCTTGCCTGCTGGGCGCTTGCTCCTGCGCTTTCAGCTGCAGGGGCTGCTGGAGGACCTAATGGTGCGAGCTTCTCACCAGATGATGGAGACGGGAAGCGCCTGATGAAAGCTCAAACACAAGCACAATGCTTGAGCCCGTCATCGTTACTTGGTCTATCCGTTTGCCCCCGAAGTTTCGTCTTCTAACAGGTTCTGGGAGCCCTGTGGAGGCCGTCGTGTCTCATGCCCAATAGATTGACTGAGCTTTGGCTCTTAGCTTTGCTGCATTTACCTCCGCGAAGTGAGGCATACGAGTGATCGTCATGTCTGTGGTGACGGGATCCGCTGTACCTCCTACTCCTGCAACTAGGAAGCGTGCGAGTTTCACCTCCACGCCCGACATCAGTTGTGAGAGCTTGGTGGTGAACATCGCCGAGAATGACCAGATCACCTCTTCCGTGCGCACTGCCATAGAGAATGGGCTTGAGAGCACCTTGATCTGTAAGTATCTCAGCTCTTTTACGACTGATACCCTGATCCGGATTAGTTAACCTAGCGATCTTCCCTCGCAGCCACGTTATCAGCCTACATTGATCGTACCAACCTTGATGTGGAAAATGTTTGCAACCGAAACTTCTTGGACTTCATCAACTCGGTGCAAGAGCTCCTGAGTATGAAGGCTCAAGTCTCTCAGCTTAAGGTAAGGATTGACAGGATAGTTGCTTCAGCGGTGACCGGTCGCATAGGTAACTTTCTTTACTCTGTAGAACCATATTGTGCAGCTTAACGAGGAGCTTCAAAGGACTGGTTCCGAGGCTTTAGACTTAGCAGAAACCCTTGTTAAACATCAGAAAGCTGTGGACAACATTGGTACCACTAGCCAAGTACTACGGCATCATCTTCACCTGGTATACCTGTTGCTGCTAGTGTCTGAGGCTAAAGTTACGGGCTATTCAAATTTTCTTTGACATTCTAGGTCAAGTTAGCTCAGACTATCGAACGCTTGAACGAGAGAGGAGAATATTATCCTGCACTCAAAGCCCTGGACAAACTCAGAGGAGAGCTGCAAAAACAAGCTTACGTAAGCCTGAGTCTCCCCATTTCTTATAAGCCATCATTCCCTCCCCCAACTCCCCTCTCACGTTCTCAAGCTTCCTCTCTAGCTCGATTGTTCTCACATAGCAGAACCATAGTCAGTCTTGGTGCTCTGCTTGGGGCCTTAGTGCCAGCTACCTAACTCACAGTCTATTAATCTAGTCGACAAAGTTTGAGAAGCATTTGCACCTCTGGATTCCAGCGATGATTGTTCGGGTGAAACGCTCCGTCACCAAGCAGCTTACAGAATGGATGTTGGAGATCCGAACCGGCTCCTATGATATAGGCGAGAGAGCTATGGCTCTATGTGCAAAAAAGTACGACGGAGACAGGGGAGGAGGTACATATCCATCTACCTTTCTTCCTTTTCTCCTCTCCTCACTCACTCATCAATTTTGTGAACTAACAGAAAGACCAGACGAAGAGGAGGAAGCGGATGCCATAGAGGTGAGGTGGAAGAAGCTCCTCGTGACATAAAGCATACATAACCACAGGCTTTTGGGGACCTAATGAATGGGGAAAGGGAGTCTGTCAACCGCAGCTGCGTGCAGGCTGGAAGATAGAGGGTAGAGGCATGTAAAGTAGATTGCCAGGTAACGGAACTAGATAAGGGAACTAGCACCAGCCGAAGGAGACGCGGAATATCTTCAGGCCCGTGGTCCCTTTTAATTGGATGTATGGCTCATCGGCAGGCTATTATCCACCGTCTAAGCCCAGTATACAAGTGCCTCCATGTCTACACTCTTCTCGGGCAGCAGCGGGAATTGTCAGACTATTATAAAGCGAATCGCTTGGTGAGCTGAGCAAAGACTATTCTCCTTTTACCTTAACACATTCACCTCACATTCTTATATCAACCTCAAGCCTCAATTGGAGCTTCAGACTATGCTTGGCGCAGATCTATACAGCATGTCGACCGACCAATTTGTCAAGCAGGTAAAGCTCCATGAGGACAGCTGGAACCCATAAACTTCCTCTTCGCCCTCATCTCTGCTTATTATCAGCATGAAGCTTTGTTCCGGAGGTTTGCGGCGTTCTTCCTCGTGGAACACGTCGTCATGAAAACCTGTGATGACATTATCACTAAGCAAGAGGTCAGAATCTCACCCTTCGCCTATTGCATCCTAGCTGGATGCCCAGAACCTTTAAGCCCATTCCCTTTTCTTTGCTGCTCCTCCATTAACGCCTCCTTAGTTCCCATTTTCTCTCTTTCTACAGCGCCTCACCCACCGTCACCCTTTAGGTGGACTCTCAGCTTGCAGTCTGCAGTGAAAAGCTCTGCACCCTACTCAGCCAACACCTTAATGCCGTTTCCGACCCAGAGAACATAGTGAAGATGAAAGAAACTGGAATCCTCTGCGCCAGGACCTTACAGTCTGGCGCTTATGGAGGTGGTTTTGACAATCAAACACTGCCAAACTTCTTCCGTGCCTCGACTACCGTAATGGAGAAGGCAATCGTGAGGAAAACAGAAGTGTAAGGAGCCTGCGCTGGTTCTTATTATTCCAGAAGACTTTGACACGACCTCACCTAATAGCCTGCCTGAGAAGACAATCTAGTCCTCCCACTTTTGTCTCTATCCTGCTTCCTCCTCATGCCGTGGGTCAGCATTACCTCCTCGTTGCGTTGGAACGTTTGCCCCTTGGCGGTTATCACTCATGCGATCGTCCTCTTCCATTTGCAGGTCCTTTCGAAAGCTCCTGGAGAAGGAACGCTACGAACCAACGCGCATCAAAACGGAAGAGGAGTATCTTAAGGTATATAGGGTGTTCTCTCTTGTTTCAAGTGCCTTTGACATATATCAGAGAACTTTAAACTGCTTGGTCATTGACGATACCTTACGCTCTCCTTCTCACTGTATAGATTATAGCGCCGTTCGGATTGAGCCAGAGCGACCCTCACCAAAGAAGGAGGTCCGCTGAACGCCTCCTTAACTTTCCTGCTACATTTCCGTTCTCGCTGGTAAGGCTCTTAGTTTTCAATTATGCCCATCTTATTAGATCTTCCACTAATCTCACTTCCTTTCTCTCAAGACTGTACCCAGCACATGCTTCCTAGTCCAGGAGGAAATCGTTCTATTCACATCGCATTGCAGGTAAGAAGGCCCTAGCTCCGGGCGCCTGACGTCTCTTAATAGCCCTGTGTAGTTCTTTTAGCGATAACCAGCTCGATCCGTATTCCAGCTAGGAGCTTTCCGTACCTACTTGCATCCTGCATATGCTGACTTGTGCTCACCCCGCCTCATCTTGCCGTTGTACCTTAGGGATTTGGAACTGCATAACTTCGGCTCTCTCCTAAGTCATCTTCTAAACGAGATCCTTCTAGCCATTGACCGTGTGCTAAATGAGCTCTTGGACAACAGCGGTGACATCCAGATCTCACAGGTAACTGTCAACTGGAATACTAGTCCTACATTTCTGGGTCTCGTCGCTTTTCTAACAAATGCCAGCTCTTGGCTAATAACTTCGATTGTGTGCTATCCCTCTTGTTGTTTGTGTCTCAATGGGCTTGTGTCTCACCAGCTTTCGCATCTCTGTTCACTCAGGCTTGCCAGTTTTCAATAAATGCTGCTGCCCTCGCCCGAGCATGCCCATCGTTTTCCTCCTTTGTCACATCTGCAGCTCTCAAATACAGTCAGGCCCGAAGGAAGGCAGCGGAGGGTGGATCTGCAAGAGAGGAACAAGATAGCGCAAGCGAGGAAAATCAGGAGGAAGATTGTAAAACAGCAAATGACCTTCTCCCTGGAGAGAGAAAGTAGGCACTGCACTCCAAATAGTCTGACGCTCTTTATTCGTTTTCTTTTTACCCCCTCTCTTGTTCTCTCTGCTTCCTACTCCATTGCCCGTTTTGCCACTCCACCACGCTAACCGCGATCGGGTTCCCTCAAATGTCTTGTTCCAGGCTGCAGTCTACATCCTCGAAGGCCCAAGATTTAGTCTTTGAGGTGGTGGTGAGTAAGAGTCAGAAGCGGGGAGATAGCACTAAAGAGATAGCGATGATAGTAAGTTCTAATCGCTCTAACTCGCTCCACAATTTCTCTTCGATGTCTCTCTCTGCCGTAGGTTGGCAAGATAGACAGTCTTCTCTCTTCTGTTTGCTTTGTTGAGTGGACACCTACCATCCCGGCGACAAGTCCACACTCTTATGTGGAAGACATTATGTCATACCTGCAGGTCTGCCTAAACATTCACTCTTCACCAGCACTCCCCATCCATGTCCTTGGGGTTAAGCGCTGGTCCACACATCCTTGCGGCTCAGGCAACCCACTCAGTTCATTGATATCAAGTTTACTAACTAGTTACCTGTTTGGCGTACTGCATCCCTCAGCCTCTAATTATCTTCCTCAGCCGCTGATTCCTGGCCATTTCCTGTTCTTAGTCATCCTTTGAGTCCAACTGACCCACCGCCGGCTCCTCAGGTGACGTTTATGTGCCTCACATACCTACCTCAACCTGTGAGAGAGTCAATCCACTTCGCATCTTGCGGGCACATCTCCTCGCAGCTGATGGTACTCATCATGGGACCACAAGTACCACATATTAATATGATTGGGTTATACAACTTCAGCCTGGACCTCAGTAAGGACTGAACCTTGTTATCTCCTCAGTATTCTCCCTTTGTGCAACCTCAGCTGCTCAGTTCTCTCTTTCATCTTCATCTTTGGGGCCCAGAACGGTCGCATCCAGGGTCACTTTATCCTCTGACAAGTCCTTTGCTGCCCTCACAGACGCTTTGATAGTCTTTGCTGACACATGCGGGGTGCCGCAACTTCGCGACTGCTTCGGGCCCCTGGAACAGCTTATTAGCCTCATTCTTAGTGGAAGGCCGGAAGAGATCTTAGATGATAGCTTAAGGTTCGTAGAGAAAGGAGGATGAGAAATCTGTCCTTATTTGGACCTCCCCCCTAAGATGAGTTTTCGATACTTATCGCTTTTCCTCTGTAATCTTATCTTACGGTTGCAACGACATAACGCAGTCTCCGTGATATCCTGACTAACCCCTCTTCTCTAGAATCAAGAAATATGCCAAAGTCCAGCCTGACAACGTCGTCACCCTGTTATCAAAGTACAAGGATCTTTCCACCTTTGACAAGCTCAAGGCAGCGGGCAAGCTGCATGAAAATATCCCGCACCTCAAAAAGAAGCAGGTGGAAGCTGTACTCAAGCAGCTAAAGTAGCCAGAAGCAGCCCTTGGCTGTATAAATAAGTTAAATTGAGAGAAATATCAGTCCAACTGCCTATTTGTGACCTCTGTTGCGAGGCATATTCCAGCAGACGAGTAGCGGCGCCAATTGTTTCTCTCGTCCATCCTCTGTCAGAGGAAGGCACTCAAGGAACCCTTAGCCCCGGCGCACTGTGGTCCATTAATGTCGCCCATCATCTCCGGCGCTTTGATTGGTTCCCTTTTGTAGGTTGGAGGTTACGTTTGGTGCCTGCGCCATTCTGGCTTTTTGACTGCTGCTTGGCTACCTTGGCGTCACTTTCATCGCTCTCTTCTGAGTCATCCTCATAATCCTCTTCGTCTTCGCTATCTTCTAATTGGTCCTCCGAGTGGTCCTCTTCCTCATCTTCGACATCATCTTCTTCCTCATCATCTTGTTCATTTTCATCACTGCTCGACTCGTCATGTCGCCTTGTAATCTCCTTAGGGCTCTTTGTGGTTCCTTTGCCGTCTTCACTATCTCCTTCACTGTCTACTCCCTCGCTCTCTCCCTCTGTCTCCTCTTGCGCGTTCTTGTCCATTGACCGATCTTTCATCGAAGGTGACTTGCTCTTCTCCTTCTTGTCCGCTGCTTCCTCACTCTCTTCGCCTTCGCTTTCGCCAAACTCCTCGCTATCCTCGCTCTCTATGGCGTTTCTAGTTAGCGTTTTTGAGAGAGAGCTTATAGAGAAGAGGAAAGACGAGGAAAAGGACACCTATCACACGAAGCAGAGCGGGCAAGAGAGCGGTGACTCGATGAGGTCTTCTCGGGCAAGGGTAAATGTTAGCAGAGAAAGTATCCCATCACAGGGAGAAGAAGAAGAGCCGTCCACAGCAGGAACTCAGAACATGGAATATATTACCGCTTCCAATAGCGAGTCCTTGATATTCCTCCTCTTCCTCCTCGGACTCAGGCTCAGCAGACTGTTTAGTGGCAGAGGTTCCCTTCTCCTCCATATCAGGACAGAAGAGCGAGGCTGTCAACCTTTGTTTGAGGTAGGCTGTCTTCTTCAGCTGCAGACAGGAGAAGGGCACCGAGCAAAATGTGAGAACACGCAACAGGGTTCGAGAAAGCAGAAGGGGACATAAATCGTCTCTGAGCTCTCAAGTGACGAATGAAGGAGATGCAGGGAGGGAACCAGAGTAAACTTGCGACACGAGTGCGAAATCACCGTAAAGCACAGCAGTTCAAAAGACGGCGAGCCAGTCGTTAGAAGAGGGCATCTGGCTGCATCAGTGCCTGTCAAAGAGATGTGACGGGTGCTTTCGGCATTACCTTCCTGGTTCTTGTGTCATAGACGTAAAGACTTCTATCAAGGCTAGCCACAGACAGATAAGGCAGACTTTGATGGCAAGATAACCTGTCCATGTAGGGGAATACAACAGGAACGAGACAATGGTTTTTTGAGGAACGTTAGGACGGCTATTCATATTCAGCTCGCGAGATCTCAGACAAAAGGAGGCGAGCGATGGCGAGGGTGAGACTTGCAGGGGAGACGGCCAGTCAAACCGTACAAGAATAAGCTAAAAAGCGGAGACAAAAGGCGCAGGATCAGAAGAGTAAAGGCACAGAGGGTGAAAAACCGGAAAGAGTAAGAAACAATAGAGGGAAAGGTAAGGAGGTCACTTAAGCCTCCGACTTACGATCGAATCGACCCTCCAGGCCCGACGAATCGAGCAACCTGCCAAAGATCCCCCGAGAAGACACGGGTGGTCAGTACTATGTGTAATTTAGAGGACTGAAAGCAGAGAAAAGGTGCACGTAGTGTATCGCCAACAAGAGATAAAAGAAAGCGTTAAGTCACTCAGCTCGGTCAAGAGTCTCAAGTCCCGGGGTACAAGTGTCTGCGTCTCCCTGGCGGAGAAAAGGCCAGGAAAGCATCAAGAGGTACGACGCATACCGGCTTCATGGCTCTAAGATCAAAGGCAGTCACCGTGCCAATGGTATCTCCATAGTATAGCTCGTTTTCGGATGATGAAAGGCAGATCACTTGTACTGGGTGCTCGCCCACCTCTACAAACGCGGGACCCGGGGGAGGGAAAAGAGAGAAAGAGAGTGAGAGAGACATAGATAGAGGAAGGGAGCCACAGGGACGGACAGATGGAGAGCAAGCGAGACGGATACAGAGACCGCAGAGGACGAGAGAGAGACTGTTATTAGTTACCTAGGCCTTCGCAGAATGAGAAAGGGATAGCTGATATAGTTGGAGGCTTTGAGGAAAGGGTGTAGGAATGGAAGAGCAAGAGACATGTGCTGCCGTCCAGAACAGCTATGAACTCACCAAAGTCATGAACGGGTCTTCTTTTAACACTGGTGTCGTAGAGGCGAATCTGTCCGTGGCCAGTGCCAGTGATTAACTTGAAGTTCTCTCCTGACCCTTGTCCTAGGAACTAGACATATACAGTCGATGTGAGAGGAGGGAGAAATGATGCGACATGGAGAGCACTAAGTGATGTGACAGAGGTGCAACTAAAGGCGAAGACAGTGAAGGAGTAGGAAAACCGAAAGAAAGAGAGAGAGCCGCAGAGAGACAGAATATGGGCCCACATAATAATAGCAACCCAAGAAGGACATGTTATTCTACCTTGACATCCTTGATCCACACCGGCACTCGAAGATCTAGCTTGTCGTGCGGCACATTCTTGGCCTGGACCAACAGAAACAGATGAGGAGAGTGACAGCCAACTTACGGAAAAGTTTATCTAAAGGAGGAATGCCCTCAGTAGGAGAGAGTCAATGAAGAAGACGTATGAAAAAAGGATACGTATGAAATGTCAGGTAATCAGCTGGGATGATAGCATGAACAGGGGATGAAGGGGAGAGAAACAGCACCTTGAAGATGCTTTGCTGCTTCTCGAGGCTCCACAGTCCTAGATCATGCTCCTTGCCACCCACAGCAATGACTGAGACGAACAATTTTCTCTGAGCACACCCTTCTCATATCAGTAGCGTTCAAGATAGTATCCCTACCTGCAGCCTCGTGCGGCTCTAGGGTCATCCTACATACACTCTTCCCAACCTCAAACTACGACACCGAGGGAGACGCATGAGCAGGGAGAGAGAGAGAGATGCACAGTACGTTCACGCCGGTAAACAGAAGCAGAGGAGGCGTTGGTTGCTAGGTACAGGGTAGGCACAGAGACAAAGGAACTAACGTGGGGAGACACCGGGACATGACATCACCATGTGAGACATAAAGCGACCAAGATCCCCTTTTAAAGAGGGAAAGACACAAAGAGTTTAGGTTGACAGACAAAGCTGGAGAGCATACCTGTGCTGCTGACGCATCAGAGTCCAAGTGCTTCACTTGCACCAGCCCATCCTCGGTGCAGGAGACTGCTGAACGGAACTTCTCGATGACGCTTAGCCCCACCGCTTTGCCCTGGATCTTATAATGAGACAGCTGCTTCCCTTGGTCTCCGTCCCAAAGCTGCACTACGCCGTTTCTAATGAAAGAGGGCAGATATTGAGACAGTCACACTCCGACTAAAGTGGCCATGCTTTAACTCGGTTAGCACTCGTACCTTCGAGCCACAACGAACTCATCGTCGTTGCCGCACCAAGCCAGCGCATCTATGCACTCCGAGCGGTCCTGCTGTTGCCCCGGCCAAAGGTCTATTCTACCTGTTTCTACCGTGGTCTTCTTCAACAGCCCCGTCTCATCGCCTGATATCACCTTCATCTGGCTGATGTGGGGAGCAGCTTAGCCTTCGTTTCTAATCGTAGGTCAAAGGAAAGGAGCTTGCACTGCTAAGAGAAGAGATTGGGAAGAGATAGCAACCACGCTGCAATGCTGCGCGTACGACCCGAAAGAGCGAGCGGGTCCGGGGCCAGCAGGATGTTGTACTTCTTTGTTCTCTTCTCTCTCTCTTCGTTATGGAGTCACACCTGATATCTATGATGCGGCTCTCGTCCTTCCTAGAGCTTGGTGCTGGTGCCTGCCAATGCACTCTCCCCCACTCTCTCTCTCTCTCTCTCTCTCCTCCCCTCTCTCTCTTTTTCCTCTCCTATAAGGAAGGGAGGAGCTGGGTGTCAGACAGCGATCAGAACTCCGACGAAGCGGTGTGAGAACTTGCCCAACCACCAACCACCCAACTGTGGGAATAGCTAACTCCTGAGAAGGAGGAGCCCTTGTATTACATAGAGGCTTACAGGGGCCAAGGTCGTGGGAATTAAGAACCGATGTAACGGTCAGTTGCAGTACAAATTCTGCCTTCTCTGCTGATGGCTCCTTCCTTTCTCTCTCTCTCTCTCTC
>FLMG01002562.1:0-50401 GCA_900088475.1 Hyphochytrium catenoides
CTTTCTCTCTCTTCTTACGAAGATTTAGCCAGCTCACCCATAACCCTAGCCAAGAAGTGGCCGCCTTATTATTACCCTCCATCGGCTGAAGATTCTGATGCCTTGCTTCATGGTCTCCTTACATCAAAAGAACGCCTGGATGAAGAAGCCGGTAACGGCCAAATGGTACTCCCTGATTGGCCGATATGTGAAACTCTCTACGAATCAGATTGAGGCATTGTAACTCTGTCCTTCCGATTGGCTGAGGTGTGAACCTCTCTACGAATCAGCTTGAGCCGATGAAGAGGGGACAGTCCTCTGTACGAATCAGATTGCGGCATTGGAAAGTGGTGATGATGGCTTGGTAAGGGTTGTGATGACTGACTTTCTTCAGTAGTTGCTTTGATGCTTGATCGTGCCAGGATGCCAGGACCGTCGTGGGGAAGACCGTGGAAGAGCTCTTCTGTTGCCTGTGTCTTTGTCTAACTTGCTGACCCTTGTTCCATACTGAAGCTTACTTTCCTGATGGCAAGGTGTTAATTCTATGCTCTTGACAGTTGCGGTGGCCGGGTGCTGAAGGGAAAGCTGAGAAAGTAGGAGAAGATGAAGACAAGAGCGAGGTTGTCGCGGACGATCATCTCGGAGGAAAGGAGAAGAGACAAAGCAATCGATGACTCTACGTCAAACTCTGTCTTGACGGTAAGAGCAGTTTGCCGACGCGCTTGCAATGTTGTAGCATCGAGTCCCAGGCACAGGAGAGAAAGCGAGATAGAGTGACTAAATAGCGACATTGACTTTTCCCCCACAAGCTTGCGCCTTTGTCTCCCTTGGATTAGAGTCCAAGGAGGTGGCCATGAAGAAGGTCAAGGAAGCTATCATCAATGGTGAACCAGTTCTTCTGGCCAGCCGCGCTGGACTTATTACTGCCAGAGAGAATTCGGCGACAGGACTAGGCCTCTCTCTTCGTGTCTGTCCTTCGGTTCCATAAGCTAACCTTCGCCTCTTCCGTTCGACAGACTCTTGGCTCTCGATCTCAAGTTCCGTCAAGACGAAAGGCGGGGCGGGGCCGCGTTGTTTAGGGGAGGAGGATACCAATTGATAGCGAGAATGTAACAGAAAGAAGGAAGAGGAGAGCTAGATAGAGAGAGAGAGAGGGAGCTATGAGAGGAGAGGAAAGAAGAGAAAGAATAGAAGCTATGGGAGAGAAAATAAGAAGAATGGAATAAGGTCCAAGCAGCAGAGCTCTCATCCCCCTCACCTGCAGTCTAGCAGATGCTGATGAGCCTGAACCAGCTGACGGACTGTCTAGAAGGTCTACAACGTAACGAGATAGTGAAGGCAAAGGTGGAGTCTTATCTTTGTCGACGTAATAACAACTCCAATGTTGTCACGCTCCTCGCCAACCTGCCTCTTTCTTTGTCACTGTGTAGAGAAGGAGAATCTCTCTCTGTCTTCTTAGCTGTTCAAAGGTTGAGATTGCTGTTGAAGAGCCCTAAGCTGATAACCTGAAGTTTTGGGTGGAGGAGTTTGAGAAGGTATCAGAGAGAAGGAGTAAGCTGTATCGGGTGTCCTCTGACCCAATTCTCTATTTGTTCCTTTTTCTCTTTTTGCTCTTTATTTGCGGGTGCGTCCGGTTAACCTTCTCGCGCGCGTTTCTAAGGCACCATTGAAGGGCTGACGACCATCAAGCACACCGCAGGAGAGAGAGCAAAGCCACTCGTCGTATTTGTGATGGGCGACCCAAAAGGTGGACCTTAGCTTCGCCGTCTTGTGACTCTCTCTCAGTTCTCTTTGCGCTCTCTCTCTCCTCCTTTTATCATCTCTCTCCCTATGGTCTCGCTCTTTATGCTACTCAATAGACTTCTCATTCCTCTAGTCTCCCTCTCCCTCTCTGTGAAAACTCTCTTCTTTGCCCTGTTTCCATGTGGTCCGATCCAGGCTCTGGTTAGGGAGCTCAATGTGAGAGGATAATCCAGAGGTCGGCTTCACGCACGTCTCTTTAGACTGCCTGAGGGCGAAGAGGAGAGACAGTGGATCTAAGGAGGGAGAGACGATCAATCAGGCAGGATGGCAGCCTCTCCTCTCTCCGTCTGGCTTCTGTTGTCCTGCTCTTTCTTTCCCGCACGCATAGAAATCACGTACTGGCTGCGTGCCTCTCTGTGCTCGTCTCGTCCTATTCTAGGCCTATCTTGACACTTCCCTAGCCAATTATCATCATATGCTTCACTTCCGAACTTCATCTCGCCTTCCCTACTTAACGTTTGCTCTACCGCCGTATCTGGTCATGTTTCTTGCCGCTATACTTTATGAAGGAGGGAGAGATTGTGCCTGTTTCTGTCATAGTCAACCTTCTTCGCGAAGCTATGGCAAAAGAGAGCTTCGCTCCTTTTGGCGGTCTGCTACCGTTACTTTATTGACGTTTGATGGCGGAGCCTTTTGTCACTAGTTCTTTCTCCCTTTTCTCTCTCTCTCTTCCCTGATCTCTATTCTTCTCCTTCTTCATCAGCTTCCTATCCGGCTCTGCGTCGGTCTTCGCCTCCATATCTTCCTCATAGTGGTCGATCCATGTAAGGAGCTGATGTCCGGGCTCTTTTACAACTGCCCTCTGTCCCTCCCAGTGATGAGCAAGCAGGCTCTGCTGATATTTCACTCTTTCCCTCTTCTTTTCTCTTCTCTCGTCTCTTTGGTAGAAGTCTTCTCTCTCTCTCTCGTTTCCTCTCTTCCTTCTTCTGCCGCTTCAAGGGAACACAAAGTTCCTGTCGGATGGCTTTCCCCGTAATAAACCTAGACAATCTTCAGGGCTTGGAAGGAAGTGACGGGCCACCACTCGGCTAGATTGGCCTTCGTTGTCTTCCCTGACTGCAAGACCGAGGTCATGGAGGTAGGCATGTCTCTCTAAATCTCCTCCTGTCTCGCTCTGCTTGTTTCGCTCTCTTTCTTCTTTGCTTTCTCTCTTGGATATTATCAAGGTTCTCTCCCCTCTCTTCAACCTCGTTCCCCGCTCTCAGTTTTAGAGACAAGCTTTTTCAAGTTATTGCGCTTTCGGTTTCTCTCTCTTCACTCTTTCTAACCCCTCCCCTTTGCTAGGGCACAGACTAGCGGGCGGCCGAAGGACAATTTGGAGACCATCAAGAAGCGCTTCTGGACCTACCAAGAAGACACCTTGCCAATTGTTCAGTAGTGCTTCATCGTCAGATGACGCGATAGCGCAATTCTGACGCATGACCTCTCCACCTCACTCCCATAAACTCTTTGCTACGGGCAGCAGCTCAGAGTGCCCCAACTCCGTTCTCTAAAGCACATCATCATACAAACGTTGCTGTTGTGCTCATCTTCACATTGTCTACTACTGTTTCTGCCGATGGCGCGTAGGTGGTTGTTGTCTGCTGAAAGAAGTGACCATTGAACATTCAAGGTGAAGGGGATTGTGCACTGCTTGAGTTCGATTACCTCACATTGCTTTTAGACGAACAACTTTCTGTGTGTGCCAAATTGAATAGGAGACGCTCTTTGTCAACACGTTGCTCACAATTAAATAGTGAGTAAGCAGCACCAAGAAGAGGAGAAGAGGAAGGGATGAGGACACAAGGTGCCACGACTATATCAATGCATAAGAACACATCCGCGCCTACGGGAAGAGAAAAAAGAAGAAACGTACTACCTCTTAGTAGTGCTCAGCGACCTGTTGCTTGCACGACAGGCATATGTTGCTTCTTGTGAGTAGTAATGTGGTTTTGTGAGCGGGATAGGAGTGAAGTGTCCTCAAAACATCACATGGTGTCTGGCGCTACTTTTCGTCCTCTTTATCCGCGCAGTGATGATGTTAGGGCTCACGTTATTTTACGGATGCGGTTGTTATTCATCTCTGCTAAGTAAAGAGTCCCAGTACTGGAGTTCACGGCAATGCCATAGAAGTGGTTGAACCTTGCAGCAGAACCAATGCCGTCGACATTACCCCCAAGGTTATATTGGCCTCCTAGAGTTGTCACAACGCCACGCGGAGTGATTCGAATGACGGTTTGTCCATTTCGCGTGTACACATTCCCATCCGTGTCGACTGCCACCCCAGTTGCCGATGAGGCTATAACATGAGCTCCGGTATGGTCTCGGAGGGTGGTAACGTTGTTATCGGCGAGCCGAATTTTTCTGATCCTGCCATTACCATTGTCAGCCACGTAGAGAGTCTCTGCCTTGTTATCAAGGGCGAGGTCGCTAATGGTGGATAAGATCGCATCTTGTCCAATCCCATCCCTGAAAGTTACCGAAGCTGTTCTATTTCCCGCTATGGTCGTCACAGTTCTGTTGGGCGATATCTTACGTATGAGCCTGTAGTCGGCCACATATACATTCCCGTCCTCATCTACCGCAATACCAGATATAGAGTTTGTGAACCTTGCTTCACTTCCGACGCCATCAGCGTACCCAGCCCCAGCTCCATCTAACCCAGCGAGAGTGACCACGGTACCAGTCACCATTAGGACTTTCACGGTATATCCCACATGTCCATAGATGTTCCCTTGCTGATCCACGGTGATACTTCTGGGGCCTAAGAGCGCCTTAGCAAAAGTCGGAGTCCGAACGACACCATCGGTGCTCACTATCCGCAATTGGCTATTGCCCCACTCGCTCACAACAAGCTCCCCGTTGCGTGGGTCGAAAGCGACAGATATAGGATCGTTAAACTGGGCTGCTGTCCCCCTGCCGTCCACTTTACCCATACCACTTGCCCCTCCTAAACCAGCAATCGTCGTCACCGCTCCTGTTGAAGCCGACACTCGACGTAGATAATGATGGGTCAGCTGGAGAGTATAGAGCATCCCAAAGTCGAAATCTAGTGCGATCGCAGTGGGATTGTAGTGCTTCGCCGTGGTAGACGAACCATCCACGTTTCCCATGGCACCCGCTATACCGGATAGCGTACTGACGCTACCATCCGGTGCAATGGCTCGGATAAGGTGCCTCATATGGTCTGCGATATAAAGTACGCCCGAGTACGGATCAACCGTAAGATCGTATGGACTATAGAAGGTAGTCAAAGAAGAGTCATTGCCGTTGACGCTGCCGGTTGTCCCATTTCCGGCAAGGGTTGAGACGACGCCATTTACAATCTTCCGGATGCGATGATTGCTTGTGTCCGCCACGTACACTGTACCAAAGGCATCTACTTCGACTCCCAGAGGACTATTTAGGAGGGCTTCGCTCGTGGCGAGACCATCCAGAAAGCCTGCAGTGCCCTTCCCGGCTAGCGTTGACACAACACCCCCAGCGGTTACCATGCGAATACGATGATTGGCTTTATCAGCGACATAAATAATTTCGTTTGCATCGACAGCGATACCCTGTGGAGTGTTAAAGCGAGCTGCTGACCCGACGCCATCAGCGAAACCTGGCACACCACTTCCGGCCAAAGTACTAACACTACATGTCGGTGTGCGAGTAATCTTCCTTATCGCGCTGTTGCCACTATCAGCGATGTAGATGTTTCCTGACCCCGAGTGAACAGCTATGCCAACAGGATAACCGAAGGCTGAGCTCAGACAGTCACCATTGACATGGCCTGCAAAGTAGGAGCCCGCATATGTAGAGAAAGTTCCATTCCGAGTTGCTTGGCGCACTAGGTAGTTCCCCGAATCCGCTATGAAAAGTGTGCCGGTTAATGAGTCATAAGCCAGCGCCTTTGCCATATAGAACCTTGCTATTGATGCGTTGCCATCTGTGGCCCATGGGCCACCTGCAAAGGTCGAAACATTACCTTGAATAGGTGGTACTGGAGCGGTAGTCAATGGAGGTGTGGTCGGCGGCGGCTCTGGTGTTGAGGTAGAGCTTGGTTCAACCGTCGGTGCAAGTGTCGTAGGGGATGCTGTTGTTGGAATAATAGGAGTGTTATCTGCTGCTGGTACCCCCACTGACTCTGTACCTGGCGTGGGAGTTGGCTCTGTGATGGCGTTGCAGTTGGCTGTGTAGTAGAGTCTATGCTTGGGTCTATGACAGGTTCGGTCGTTGGTTCTGTCGTTGTGGAAGGCGGCTCTTCTTGAGCTGCACTTGGAGTCGGTTGCTGCTCTTCTAGGTGGTGAACTGCTAAAGCCAATTCTTCGTCTAGAGTAAGAGGTACGTTGAACTCTTCTTCACGATAGCACGAACACACCGTAATCCCGTCTGGGTAACGAAGTGGCAACCTCCAAGAGGAGCTCGTTGCTCGGCTCAAGTCTCGGCATTGACACATTTTGATATTCTGAAGCCTATTTAAGATGATTGCCACTGGTGGGGTGGTATCTTCCAAGAAGCTCATATCAGTGCTGTCTGACCCCATCGTTCTGTCAACTGAAGAAGCATCATCGCACAAGGCCGAATTTCTGTCTTCCCCGTCCAAGCAAGGGCTAGAAGAAAAACATGTAAGGCTTGCTAAGCTCTTGTTGTGGCATGCCGAGGGAGCTGTAGACGAAGGTAAGGACGAAGAAGACGAGTTAGCGGTCCCGAGTGGCAGGGAACATGTGGAAGTCCTTATGACTGTCCCAGCGCAGTGCCGGCTTGCGAGGACGAGCAGCTGATGGACAGTTACCGGTTTGTTGTTGGCGCCATCGTATGGCCAGCTGTCGGTATTTATGAACGTCTCCTCGGCCGCAGTAGCGCTAAAAGTGGCCCCAACTTTCTGGCAGGCATGGCCCCAGTAGCCGGGAGGGCACTGGCAATTCCCAATCCTAGTGTCACAACGTCCGCGACCGCTGCATTCCTTAAGTGCTATGGGATGTAAAAGACTCTTGCTAGAAGAAGAGCCGTCGTCGGAGGTGCTGGTACGCCACCACACGGCGCCATAAGGGCAGGCACGCTGAGAGCAATCTTCCCCTTTCCACAGAGGAATGCGATTTGGACCGCGTTCACAAACACAATTTCCTGAGTGAGAGTCATATCCACCATGGCCAGAGCAGCCGTTCTTCGTGATGACGCCACCCTCCCAACCATTTTCCAATGCACTGTAGTGGCTGATGGATGGGTACTGGTGACCGAGAACTGCTCTACTGTTGATAATCTCCCCAGACAAGAACAAGAGGAAGGAAAAAACTACGAAGACAACGGGTCGCCAGTTAACGATGATCCTGGAGGACGGCGGAACAAGGAAGACTTGCGGCGACCCACGCATCATATCACTTAATAAATAGAAAGAAAGGCAGGCGACCTTTGCAAATACTACTATAACAAAGAAGAGTTGTCGTGATCCTCCCGCAGCAGGGGTGCCGGCGCTATATGCCGTAAAGGCAAGTGCGGTGACAATCCAGCAGCCGCAGCCAGAGCAGCTACTACGAGGAGGAGGAGGTATAACCCTCGCTGCAAGAAATAAGAAATCAAAGCCAGATTGTTGTGCGCACTGCCCATCACCGACGACGAAGACGAGAGGAGGAGAAAATGCAAATGACGAGGAAGAAGCAGCAGCTACTTACTAACCTCTTGCTCTGGATGATACACCCCCATGCACACACGTTCCTTTGTTATTACACAGGTAAGCGCCAATCTTCCTTCACATTATTGTGGTGGCTGGCAACAGCGAATGTGCTTGAAGAAGCTCGCTGTCCTCGCTCCGTGGGAGGCAAGGAAGGAGGGCCATTGTTCGCTCATCGAAGAGGAATCAACTCTGCGTTCTTCTCGTTATCTATGGATGGCTTATATTATGGCTGCTAAGCCCAAGCGACGCAAGCAAGGGATGTATGTATCATGGGGGATTCTCTCCTTCAATCTCGGCGCCCGATCCTTGTACAAGAAACCCTCACTTTCCCCCCTCACCCCAAGTAACTGAAACTGCCACCACCTAATTCAAGCGATATAGTAAATATGGGGCAGCACTTGTTTTTTGCAGTCTTCTTATTCTCGGCACTGGCGCTTGAAGTCCTCCGGCAATAATTCATCAATTTCCAGAAGAAGAGATCCAGCGCCTCCTCCATCTTCAAAGTTGTTAGTTGGGCATCCCCGCCGCCAGCCGCCGAACGAGTGGTCACGCCTCCTCTTCTTTTTTTAGGATTTCTGAGCTTAATGACATCAGAAGACCACACTCAAACCGTCACCACTGACCTTCTTGTATTGTTGTATTACTTGTATCGTGCGTGAATGAAGAAGTGTGAAGAAGAGTAGTAGTCCCTTTATTGTTGGGCCTACTCTTCTCGCTCGTAGAAGAAGAACTCATTAATAATTGCTCCACCAAATCTCAACTAACTGTTGTTCTTGTTAGTGGCGCAGCTTGTAGCTTAGGTAGGTGCTACTACTAGGAACTACTTATTACTGCTTCTCTCTTCTTTCCTGCTTGCTTCTTCCTTTCTTCTGTCATTTTTCTTCCACATTGTCTCCTGAGCATCGCTCTTTTTTTCTGCTGCGATAAATGAGCCGGAAGCCCTTGTCGGTTGTGGTGCAGAGGAGATGGCTTAGTAGTCCTTGACCGTTGTTGCTACTAGTATGGTAGTTCTGAACTACAATCGGCGGGAGGATCCTACTGCTGCTGCTGCTGCTGCTTCTTATTCTTCTTCGCTTCTTGCTTCTGTCCTTAACTTTTTTTCAGATTGTGTTTGTTCATCGCTCTCTCTGAGGCGGAATGCCGAGCCGTCAAGAACAACCACCCTTGCTTGTGCAAGAGGACGGTGATGGCTTAATAGTAAGAAGAGGACTTCATTGATGGCTCGCCGCTAGTAGCAGCTGAAGTGAATCTGGGATGATGAGAAGTCCTTCGTCGTCAGCGGTGGCTGTCATGAATGACGCTGGACTCCAATGAGTGCTTAATTACTAGTAGCAGGCTGCTGCTCCATGGATTGAAAAAGAAGAAGGTGATAGTGGCGGCGATAGTTAGTGGCGGCAACAGGACTATAGAAGATAACGTTCCTGTGAGCCTTGGCCCAAGCTCCTAGCTCCTAGTAGCGAGCGCTCTGTTCCTGTAGGTAGATGAGGAGGAGGAGGACAGCCAGGATGATGGATTGATGCTGCCTATTAATGCGATCACTGGTGGTGATGACATCATCAAAATGAAGAGAAGAGAACTGCTAGTTCCCACTGTTACAAGAGCGACCGTCAGGAAGACTCCCTCATCAGAAGTAGAAGTCAAAGTATAACTGAACCATTGTAAATAGACCACATCTTTTGTAATCTACACAAGTTTATCATAACCTCACAAGCCTAACAGCTAGCCTAACACAACGGCCAAAATCCGCAACTTGCATTTTTGTGAAATATGCCCCTTAACTAAACCACCGCACACACCCTGAATACCCTCATGCTCCGTTAAGAATAGGATGGCTTATCTGGCGGTTATTGGTAATAAAGAGGACCATTAGAGGCAGAATACGAAGAGGCATGATCAATCAACCGACGGGTGCATTACTATGCCGACCGGGAGGTCCGGCGCTAAAGAATAAGACTGCAAAAGCTGTATTACTGTTCCGCCAGTGAAGCTCCAGCCGTAGTAAGGATAATATTTAGATTATTCCTTTGCTAATTACCTGTCACGAGAAAATAGTACAAATAGAAGGAGCTACGCTTGTCGCTTGATGATCGGACAACGAGGACCGTGGGACGAGGACATCTGCGGATCTTTCCTTCTCTGTCAACCTGACTCTCTCTCCTCTCCTCTCTCTCCTCCTCCCGCCTTCTCCGGTCTAACCCTTCCTCTTTCTCTCTCTCTCTCTCACCTCTACTTGTAGTCTCCCTATCTTTTCGCTCTCTCTCTCTCTCCTCTTTCCCTCTCGTTCCTGACAGTTTGTCTGTCTCTTCTCTTCTCTCTCTTTTCTGTCTTTTCCCTTGCATTGTTTCGGGTCAAGCTTCTGTCATCCATCCCAACTATTATTCTTTGTCTGTCTCACTTCTCTTCCCCTGCCTCCGCCAGGCCCGGCTATCCAGGAGTTCTATGTGCGCTCGATAGGGCTCAGGGCTCGCTTTCTGGTCGAAGCTGTACCACAAGGTGTATCTTTCTTTTCTCTCCTCCTGAGATGAGCCCAAGCAAGTTCACATGCATGTGACAGAGCGCGGCCTAAATGGCAAGGCAGGAGGTAAGAGGTAGGCTTTAGCACCAAGCAAGGAACATGCCCTGTCCATTGATGACTTCTGTGTTCACAATCTGCCCCACGCCAGGGCTAGTTCAGCCCAACAAAAGTCAAACTCAGATCACGCATCTCTGCTGGGGACTGACACTGTGAAGGACACGGGTTGTTCTCGCTCCGCACTCATTCTTCATTATAGGTTAATGATGGACGTGCATGGATGGGCTTCTCTTTCACCCTGATGGTGGTCTCTTGATTATGCAAGATGCACTACTCACCTGAGGCAATCAGCTAGCTTCTCACCCATCGGCAGTCAAGGTCCGAGAGAATGGCTACGACGGTTTCCAACCCTTCTAGCGGGATGGCAGCGAACTTGCTGTTCCTCGTTCTTGTCCTTCTCTTGTCAAATGGTTTGCTAATCCCAGCCATAGGTAAGCACCTTAGCTCCTTCACTTCGGTCCTGCGCTAGTTGGACTACAGGTGTCAATTCCTTACGTCAAACCTTTTCTTAGCAGGTGTAACCGCGGAGGTCACTCTTCAAGTACCGGAGACTCAGTGGCGGTCCTATATCACTGGCTCCCCTGCAGTCTCAGTTTCTCCTTCCTTGAACGTGACCGCAGCACAAGGGACGACACTTTTTGGGGCCGTAGTCTTCATAGAGTCCTCAGATGGGACAGAGAAGCCTGCTGGGGAGCTGCTGGAGCTCCTCCTCCCTCAATCCAGCGCCATGAGCGCCATTTTCTATACCTCAAACTCTTCCCTCGTCATTAGTGGTCAGGAGAGCACGGAAGTCTACAAGAAATATCTGAGGAACGTGACTTACTACTGCGCGGCCCGTGTAGAGCAGAGCCCACTTCTGCGCCGTGACATCGTCTTCCGTCTCTGGCAATCACCGTCCACAGCTAAGCGAAGTATAGCGCTGTATGGTTCCGGTAAAGCGCTTTCTCGCAAACTCTGCCTCCCTTAACCTTTCACAAGTTCTGGACAGCTGCCCCTTGTTGTTCTGACTTTCCCATTCTTTGCCTTGATTATCGAGGGAATGCGTTAGTGCTGAGTGTCTGACTCTTTCTTTCTTCACCGACATTGTCCAGGGAATGCTCTACTGCTGAGTAATCAGACAGTGTCTTCGGGGTCGTCCTTGACCTACACTGAGAATGAACCACCTCTCATGCCGTGGAGCTCGCTGGAACTTTCAAGTTATGCCGCCGAGACAATTAGAGAGATTACCGTGCAGATTATGTCCAGTTGTGTCCAAGAGGCAGACGGCCTTCAACTTACCTCTGACTTTATGGGTAGCGCACGGTGGGAGATTTCCAACTGCTCGCTCTCCATTACTCCGACAGCCTCTGCTCCCGGGGCACTCAGCTCTAGCAATGCACAGTCAACTCTGCGAGGACTGGTCTTTGTAAGCTTCCGTCCTGCTGCAACTTTCTCTTTGCTCAGCCGGAAACTCCGCCTCGTCATCTCGTATCAAGGTGTAAATGGCGTCGACCGTTTGAAAGAGGAGAGGCAGCTCGACTTTTTCCTAGTGCGAGGTAAGCCAATGGTCTTCCCGGCTGAGGAAGGAGTGTTGACCAAGAGTCCGTTCTCTCTCAATCCCCTGTCTCTCCTAACTTCCCGACCTGACGTTGCCTGTCCCCTCCACTGCAGCGACTGTGGTTGGTCTGAAATTTCTTACCCCAATGGCATCATCAACGTTTCGGGTCGGCCAACCTTTCAACCTCACCCTCGCAGCGGTGGATCTTAAAGAGCAAGTCGTGAAGAGCTTCACTGAAGAAAGAGAAACGACTATTACGGGGGTTCTTGGGAATGTCTCTCTACTTCGGACCATCGTCCCTGGACCCATAATTCGCTTTCCGTTTTCCGAAGGGTTAATGCATATTCCTGACATGTTCTTTAGCAGTGATGGAGATAATGTTTCAGTGCGGGCAAGCTCTGCCGGCTTGAATCTGTCTACTTCACTTATTATACAGAAAGTGGAACGGGTTTCCCTGCAGTCTATAGACGCAGCGGTTAAATTTCCTTTTTGGGGGGCAGCGAGTCCAGCTAGGATCAACTTCACCTTTCCTGGTCATCTCTCAGACAACATTGTGCTGCAAGTTCGCTTGCCAGGCGTACTTTTCTCTGGAGAAGTCTCATTGACAGGTTTTCCCCAGGCCTCATACCTGCAGAATGCGACTGCCGCCAGTGATGAGCGTGTTTTACTAGCTACCGCTAGCTCCGGCTTCGCATATTCCGCCCAAACTCTGAGTATACTGATTGAAACATTGCACCTTGGTACTCCAGTCGGAGGCAACGGTCACTATGAGGGAACTCTTGCATTGTTCTCGAGTGATCGGAGACCTGTCGCTGACGGTACCTTCGCGATAGAGACGTCCAGTCTCTCCATTTCACTTATCTATCGCAGCCAGGATAACAGTAAGCCTTTAGCTACCACAGGTGGTGAGAGCGTCATCCTGTTGCCCTCGCCACTACTCACTAAAGATGGCTACGGGGACATGATACATTATATGGTACGCTACGGGCCCAGCACCCAAGCAGTTGGCAACATATCCAGCCTTTGGCCCTTCCAAGCTAGAGACTGCTTGGTAGCTGAAGGGACCGGTCTCTTTTGTACCACGGCGCCAGGAGTAGGTTCCTCCTTATATTGGACGCTTACCATTGACGGCTCCAATGCGTGGACGGAGCCCTTCCAAGCTTTACAGTACGCGGCCCCGGTCCTCGACGCATTGCACTTTCCTGACCCCGAGAGAAGCCACTTTGCCCTGAGTCCCATGGGTGGAGAGATTGTCAATCTTCGAGGAAGCGGCTTTGGGCCACGTGAGTACACGGGCGTTAGCAGTACCAGGGTGGGAGCTTTCTACTCAGAGGATGGCAGTCTTAGCGGCTTGAACGATGTCCCGATTTACTACGCGGACTGCACTGTGCAATCTGATGTAGAGATGCAGTGCATAACAGCGCCAGGAGTGGGGACCAACTTATCGTGGATTGTAGCTGTGGGTGGGCAGAACAGCTCTGTAGTGAGAAATGCTGCCGGCTATGCCAAGCCAGTTATCTGGAGCATCATTCCCTATCTTTTAAAGACCGAAGGTGGAGATGAGGTTATTATCATAGGGGACAACTTCGGGCCAACTAATACTTCCAACGTCATCACGGCTGCGTACTATAACCTAGATATCTCCATCATGTACCCGGCTGGCCACACCTATGTCCTCGGACCAGTAACAGGCTGTGAAGACACAGCCTCTTGCGACCGTGACCGGTGTCGAGTGGTGATCCCGAACACGCACGTACTCTGCAGGTCAGCGCCTGGGGTTGGTTTGAACCAGACGTGGCGGCTGACGGTCGGCAACCAAAATTCATTCAACCACAGCAACCTCGTCAATACTTCGTACCTTCAGCCTGTCATCACCGGTATTTCCCCGGACCCGCAAGGCTCGTTGCCTCCTCCACGGGCTCTTAAGACCACAGGGGGAGATCTCGTGTATCTTCATATGGATAACCTAGGCAACCCAGGAGCGCTCAGTATGCCGTACGGCCTCACAGGCGAGATGAGCACCGTCAATCCTAGGAATGGCGAGACTGTACGAGTATCCCTGTCTGGGGCATGCAATGTCTCAGTTCCTTACGAACGCGTGGTCTGCAGAGTTCCACCCGGAGTGGGCATGAATCAAGTGTGGAAGATAGGGCTTATTGGCGGGCATGCCACACCGGACTGGTCCACGGCTAACACGTCCTATCAGCCACCAGTCATCAGCAGCATTACGGCCTCAGCGAACCCTTTGTCTTCATTTGGCGGCGACAATGTCACTGTGAATGGATACGGCTTTGGCCCTACTGACCAACAGAGCTCTGTAGCTCTATTTTGCAGTCCAGCGCAAGGACACGGTCCAGCAGAGGCCATCTTCACTTCGCCCTGTACTGTCATCAATAGCGACAAGACGCTGCTGTGCAAAGCTGCGGGCGGTCTGGGTCACCAGCTAAGGTGCCGGGTGGACGTCGGTGGACAGACGTCAAACATGATTGACACCTCTCTCTCTTACTGCGACCCCGAGATCACGGGGCTCTCAACCACCCTACTGGAAACCAAGGGCGGATCTATTACGGTGTATGGGAAACACTTTGGTTCGCATCCGGAACTCCTGAACTTTACATTCAGAAACCCTTTAGGTGCAAACCTGAGCGGGCGACTCTATCAACTACATTGCACTGGAACAGACGGCGTCTCCACCGCATCAATTGCTGAATGTTTTTATGGCCCTGGAGTGGGCATAGGTCACATATGGAGCTCTACCGTAGGCAATATCATCTCGACGTTCACATCTCTAATCTCTTCCTTCAAGCGTCCAGAAATTTTAGCGCTGCGAGAAGCAGGAGGAGGTATGTATTTTGACCCCATGGGGGGAACGGTCGATGTTGTTCTTGTGGACGGTGGGCCTCCCATCCAGGATAACGTTATTTTTCTGGAGTATGGCCGCCAGGACCTTACTGGACTGGCTCGCGGCCCTTTCACTGTCTCCTCGTGCTGGTTTATCCCTGAGGCTATTCGTTGCAGTTATCCTGCAGGCGTGGGGTCTGGTCACACCTGGAGAGTTAATGTTGGGGGACAATGGAGTACAAGCACAAATACCATCTCTACCAGCTACTACAGTCCTCTGGTAAACAACATACTCAACAGCACAATGAGCCCTCAAGGAGGATCAGAGGTGATGCTGGAAGGTTACTATTTTGGCCCTGTTCAGAGCGATAACACGGTTTCTGCATATCTCATCAACAGCTTCGGCCAGCAGTACACAGCCACAAATTGTAGAGTCACCAGCCAAGACAACTACAACCACGGCATCATTTCTTGTAGAGCCCCCGCGGGTATCGGGACATTTTGCTACTGGTACGTCATGGTAGGCGGTCAGCTTAGTTGGAGTTCGGTATGGAATAAATACGCGGCACCACGCATCACGTCGATACAACCCAAATCGGGCCTTTCCGCGGAGGGTGCGAGAATCACCATCAGGGGTGAAGCCTTTGGTCTCCGTTCCATTATAGCACAAGCTACAGCCTCCCAGCCAACGTCTGGCTTGGCTGCCACTCTGGGAAACCGCTACCGCAGCAACAAGACTGAGCTGCATATTACCATGTACAATTGCAACGTCACCGTAGACGATGTTGAGGCTGTTTGCGAGGTGAAAGGCGTTGGAAGGAATGTACCACTTGTTCTCTCCTTAGCAGACAATGATGACGATAGTCAAGGCGGTTTAGTCAGCTTCATTTCTCCAACCTTCGCTTCCTGGTCCTATTCTGGAGCGTTCCCTACAAGTGGCCTTCGAGGCGCTTTTATTGTCACAGGAACGGGTTTTGGTAGCTCTTTTGATGGATCCTTCGATGCGCTTCTCCTGTACTATAAAACAAATACACCGCTCTATTACACTTCCACGTGCGACATCTTGTCCTCGACGAAGCTCAGCTGCTCTGCTTCGGAAGGTTATGGTGTCGATTTGGAGTGGCATGTCTTTCTCAACGGCGAAGAAGTGGTGAAAGGCTCTCTGTGTCCTGTCCCTTGCACTGTCTCTTATAGGCTCCCTTCCGCCATTACTACCAGCCACTCCTCCGCAGGTAGTATACCGCGTTTCGCTGCATCGGGCGACGTCGTGTACATATACGGAAACAACCTCCCACCCTCTGGGGTCGTGCCGCTGCAATACAATAACTCTGCTCACTCCGGCTTGGGAGGGTCACCATTCTTCCCGTGGTGCTATGTTACGAGTTTCACAACTGCCTTGTATTGCAGCATTCCCTCAGGTGTAGGCGTGAATCAGTCTTGGTACATGGACCATGGCAACCTTCTGATCCCCTTGGGATCACTGGTGACGAGTTATGAAGTGCCACAAATCTACTCCTTCGACTCTCAGATGCAGCATCAGTTGTCAACTGCAGGTTCGCCACTTACTATTAGCGGTTCCGGTTTCGGGCCACCGGACCCCAATAACACCGTGCAGGGCTTATTCTATAGTAACTCTACATCTTTGCCCATAGCGCGGATGGTACGGAATGCAAGTTGCAATGTCCTCTCTTCTTGGGTGATGGTGTGTCATGCAAGCCCAGGAGTAGGACGAGATATGTCGTGGACCGTAAATGTTGGAGGACAATGGTCGCCGCTGTCGCCAATGAACACCTCATACGGACCTCCTCGTATTTTAAGTATTGACGGCGCCACCGCCCTTAAAACACAAGGAAATGAAACGGTGACCCTGTACGGCCTTAACTTTGGCCCTGCTGAGCCTGGCAATGTTGTCACTGCCACTTATGTGAACATGGCCCTCAACGGCATGGCTGGAAGACTGTACAGTGCTGTGAACTGCACTGTGACGGTAGATCACACAATAATGCTTTGTAGAACTGTCCCAGGGGTTGGGACGGGGCAACGGTGGACTGTCACGGTAGGTGAACAAGCTGGTCCTCAATCAGAAGCATATTCTTCATATGCACCTCCATACATTGAGGCTGTGAGAGCGACAGCGGGTTTGGCCACTTTAGGCGGCAGCCGAATAACGATTTATGGGACTAACTTTGGGCCTGTCGAGAGGGAGAACTGGATCACTGCCTGGGTTCGGTCACCCTCTAAGACCTTTGGCACTTCCAACTGCTCCCTAATTGTTGCAAGCTCGAGAATAGAGTGTACCACTAATCCTGGGTGCGGAGGTAATCTCACATGGACCGTAGTCGTAGGCGGTCAAGAGAGCCCGCCAGCTAGTTCTAACGTAAGTTACGAGAAGCCTTTGCTGACGGCCATTTCTGAAATAAACTACGCAGCCGATACGCCTCTCAACGTCTCCCTCACTGGCCAAAATTTCTACTATGACACTTCGGAGGTGTCCGTGCTAGTAGTAGACTCAGCAGGGCTGAGAACGTCTGCCAAGATTCTCGACACGAGCGATTCGCACATCAGCATAACCTTCCCACCCTCCTCACCTGGTCCTAAAGAGCTTTTCGTACGCGTCAGTAATCAGGAGAGTGCTCGCCTATCGGTGTCTGTCTATGCGTTAGAGTCGATGATACCGTCGGTGGGTCCGCTTAGGGGTAATACAACCCTTCTTGTCACAGGTAGGGGCTTCAATACGTCTGGAATCGTAAGGTTAGATATGGAGCCAGATGGGGCGACAGGCAGTATGTTGACTATGAACGGCAAAGTGGCAAACAGTACGACCTGTGTATTCTTTACTCCGGTCCTCACCAGTGCGCGATCGTACCGAGTACTCTTCACACTAAACGGCAAGACTCGATCGGTAGCAGGTACATTTCAATTCTACGCCCCTCCGCAGCTACACTCTGTCTTCCCTGTCAGTGCCTTAGTTGCTGGTGGCAGCTCAATAAAGATTTCCACCGGGAGCCCTCTTCCTGCCACTGGTTACGCATCCGTAGTATTTGGTGAGTCAACTGCAGAAAGTCGCGCCGCTTGCACAGCACCAAAGCAAGGCAGCAATGAGGTCACCTGCCAGACTACCTCTCGAAACGGTTGGGCCCATGTACAAGCTTTCCTAACAGTGGACAACCCAGACTTTAATGCTGTGCAGGACTTCGTCCACGCCGACAATGTCACTTTCCGCTTCCTTAACCCTCCATTGGGAGGAGTACTGAACAGCGGCGGTGACGATGTGGTTAGGCTCAGTCTCATCCTTATCGGTGTTTCCCCTGCTAACTTTAGTCGTTCTGCGGTTGCGGCACTCATTGAGGTGCTGGTGGATACAATCAATGGTAACGTGCCGGACAGTCATCTTAACCTAACAACCAGCGACATCTTTTTAGAAGGGATTGATTCAATCTCGGACAATCAGCTATCAGCCGCGAGGAGGTTGTCCGCCAGCGCCCCTCAGTCTCGAGTACTACTAAGTGTCAATGGCACCAAAACTTCTAAGACTGCTCTGCTGGAAAGCATAGAAGCCAGTGCGGCTTCTTACTTAGTCTCTTCTTTGAATATGGCTGGCCTGGCGGTGGAGGGCGTGGAAAACATCCAAACACTTCCCAGCGTCCCTACGATCTCTCCTAGCTGGGGCACAGCTCTGGGGGGAACTAAGCTCGTAATCCGAGGCCCCAACCTGGTGTCCGACGGAACTGTCAATGTCATTAAAGTTAAGTTTCAGCTTGGTCCAAGCGTTTCTGTGGCCACTGACGGAACCTTTGAACTTCAAGACGGAGAGGTAGTGATCACTTGCACTACACCTGACCTAAACGGGCTTGCCATGACAGAGATCACACCCATCTTTGTGGCACTTAATGGACAGGACTACGGAAACTTGGCTGTTCCCTTCGTATTCTTTACGGTTCAGCGCGTATACCAGCAGCATTATAGCGGCAATGGAAGTGTTATACTGAGTCCTGAGCGTGGCGGTGCTCTCACTTACGTTGAAGGACGCAACTTCATTCAGGCGACGTCGCTCACGTCCTGGACGGTGAGAGACTCCAGTACGGGCCTTTTCTTCTTTCCTCGCTATCAGACCTGGGAACTGAACAAAACTCCTGTCAGTTCACTCTTTGTCAACATCAGTATTTCTTTTATAAACCAAACGACTCTCTCGTTCCGCACGGTGCCAGTTAACAGTCCGCTCGCCGCCGGAACGCTCTATGAAAACTACACGATGCTGCTGGCGATAGATGGCAGTGGTAGGCCCTTGTTGCCCAGGGAGCCTGTCGCTTTGATCTATTATGGTATGTCGTAGGCTCTGGTTTAGTGTTCGCCTGCAGTCTCTCTTCACTGCTTTGTGTTCCTCATATCAATTTCTTTGTGTGAGAGCTAACCCCATGATTCTGTCCCTCGCCCTTCTGCACTTGATGGATGCTAGCCGCGCCCGTTATTTCCTCAATCTCCCCATTAAGTGGGCCGGTCACGGGAGGAACCTCTGTCACTGTTGCCGGACAATTCTTTCGCAGCGGGCGCATGAAGGCGCGGATTGACGGGACAGAGTTTCCCTGTGACATACAGGCAAGCCCAGATTCACCCACCAGTTATCTGGTGTCCTCTCTCCGTTGCGAAGTGGCAGACTTGAGGTTTCCACTCCGCTTTAATGTGCTGCCGGAGAGATTTTCCTTTGGCATATCAGTGGACAACCTCGACCTGAGCAGTCAGGAGTTCTATGATAGCGATTCCACATATGTAGTGTACGGTATGTGTCTAGTACTGATGGCATCACATAGTCTGATTAGCTTACTGTTTGTTGCTTGCTGTTCTCTATTAACTTCGTTACGTATTAGACGTGCCGCAACTTAAGACAGGCTTTCCCTCGCTGGGCCTGATGGCTGGCGGAACTCTATACTCTATATATGGGACCGGACTGCATGTGATCTGGCAGTATGGAAGCAGCCTAGACGTACAATGTAAATTCGGAGCAACTGTGGCGCCTGCTTCGTATCTAGAGACGCCATTGAAAGGTCAGCAACGCTGGCGTCTTCCTTTTCGTAGTGTGGATTTCCCTCATTGTCATGTCTCATTTGGCCTTGAACTGATGTTAATGTAAAGCGGTCGTGCTGCTGTACAGCTTTATGGACTTCCAACTGACTCTCTTACCTTGAAGACCAATGGCTCGAGATCCTAAATCCAACTGCCGAAGACCATAGTGACGTCTTGATTTCGGCTACAGTGGATGCAACCGACTGGGGAGATGCTTGTGAAACAGTGCGGCTCTTGGTGGTAGACCCCCTCCAGTCTTCTTACGTTAGCTATTGGCTAGAGACAGATGGATGTGCTCTGGGTATCGGTAGGAGAGATGACCGAAATAGTCGATCGGGCTAAGCATTTCTGACCTGCTATGCTAACCCTTCCTTCATTTCTGTTTCCATCTAATTCCATGTAGCCATGCTATGGATCCAGGTCCCACTTCTACGAGCAGCTTCCATAACGGAACTGCATCTTATTTCCACTGATGATAACACTTTTAAGGTGGTCTCAAGTGCCCTCTGTGGGCCTAAACAGCCTCTTATAGTTCTTTGCTGTCTGTCCTACTTACCCTTTTATTGCCTTCGTGGACCTCTTTTGAAGGACATCCCGCTTTGTTCTACATCCTTGAATCTACAGGCTTGTTACTTACCACCAACCTGCGTTTACCTCTAGCTCCAAACCGCGGGCTGGGATATCGCCCTGCCGAGGGCTTCCGCCGTCTTTGATGTTTTTGACACATTTGAGCTCGCTGATGCTTTCCGCTGGGTGTATGCGCCCGCGTACCTGCTAGCAGACCCGCTAGTATCTAGTGGCATGCTCACTTTCTCTATGACAAGCACGGAGAAGAATTACATCCGTAGCGTTGACAAGCTTCAGGGATCAGTGCAGATTGAGCTTAGTGTGAAGGCGGAGGTAAGCTGCATATGCATGACCTTGTTCTGTCTTCCATGATATCGCTCAGGCTGCCACATCTCACGCGCGACTTTCATCTTTTAATACACAGGATGGCTGCCATCAGCCTACTATCTATCTATCTTCTCGAGAAACGGACTTGGCCTCCTCATCTTCCTTTGGGTTTGCTCTTCAGCATACATGCGGTTCCCTCTGCTTTTTCTCTCGGGGTTTGACTGAGCCTTCCTGCTCAACGTGCACCATCCTAAGCGGCGGTGATTTGCGCATATCCATGGTCATCACTAGCGAGAAAGTTACGGCGCATCTTTCCTCATACAATCCTTATTCCATTTGCCAAGAAGACAGTGTCTTTTCTTTCTCTTTACCCTCTTCTCTTAACCTCACCTCTCAGTACCTATTCATTGGCCATAAACCGGGCACAATTCCATCCAAAGTCAGCCTCAATTGGTTCGGCCTCAGCAGGCATTATAACTCTGACTTAAAGGTGAGTGCATAGAGAGAATCGAAACCGCTCAGCGGCTCACCAGTAAATGATATGCAGGTTTCCGTTCTTCCTCGAGAGCCTTCTAGCTCCATGCTTTTCTGCCCCACGCCGCCACGCCAGAATGACGAGGTCGTAAGCGTGAGTCTCGCAATCAACGGACAGCAGTTTCACATGGTTGCAGGCGGCAGCTACAGGGGACTCAATCTCTCCCTCTGTCCATCACAACGTGTCTCGACCGCGTACGACATTGGATCCTCCTTTGAACTTGGTAGGTGCTACGGAAGAATTTTATGATTGGCACATCCTTAATTCCTTTTGCTAGAGCTCTGTGGTGGGAACCTACCGTCGCTTCTGAGTGGCGCTCGCGTATGGCTGGAGGGATCACCTCGACAGGCAACGGTGCCTGTCACACGTTCCCCTTTACCTGCTAGATCGGTCCATGGCACCTTTCCTTTGCGCTTAAACAAATTGACAGAGCGGGACGAGGATGATAGCGCCTCTTTAAAGTTCACCTTTAATAACGGACAAGAGTGGGTCAGTGGGAATCCCCCGGCAGTTGCATTGTACGAGAAGAATGAGCTGTGCGAGATGGTGGCCGACCATTTTGACTTCTTGCAAAGGTTAGCGGTTTCTGCTACCTTCGTCCCATAATTTTCTCCGTCCTATAACTTTCTCCGTCCTTGACTGCTTCGAACCCCCATCTTGTCATCTTTTCGCTTGTGCTGGGTTTACCTTCGTGTGTTTGTCATGTAACCATCCTTTTTGGCAAATTTCCGTTGCTTGTGGCTGTCCCTCTACACATTCTCGTCCTTTCGTCTTTCTCTCTCTCATCAATGACCGTGTATCTTAGCGGGTTGGGCCCTGATGGTCTGAGAGGCTTCCATGCTGGACAATGGGTGGGCCCACCCACCAACGGGGAGGTCGCCTCCGCGTGTACGGAGGCCACTCTTGCAAACCTTGAAGGAGGGTTGCATTCCCAAAGTCTGGTCTTCAGTGGTGTCGGGGAGCGCAAAGTGCAGACAAGATACATCGACACCCGCCTCGCAGCAGCGGGAGGGGGAGGAATTACCTTTTCCTTCCGCTTTGGCACGCGCTCTGACACCCTCTTGTGTGGAGAATGGAGCGGGCAGCTCCTTAATCTTGTACACCCTCTCCTTCTTCAGGTGGGTTTGACGAACTGGCTGTAGATCGCCACCTAATCGCAATAATAGCATGTACAAGAAGCGCTCTATCTCCCCGCTATCTTAATTCCTTCTAATCACCACGTCTTCTTACTGCAAGCTCTTTCGGTTTCCTATGCTGACTCGCTTGACAAGTCGTAATTCCGATATTGCTGCTGCGTTCTTACTTACTCATGCACTCGCTTTGTCGATGAAAGGCCTCCATTGATGAGGGTCAGTCCTGGATCGTTTTGGATTCCATTCCTCCGACTACCATGAACTTCAGATGGACAGAGAGGAGCGTGGTGCTGAATTTGGGAGCGGCATCCCCTCGGACTACGTTCAGATGGTATCAGGAGGCGACAACGCAGACGCGCGGGGTTATCTGGGCCATCGATAACGTCAAAATTTCTCTTTTCCCCGTAAGAGACAAAACTGAAGGCATGACAGTCACCGGGCTGTCCCCTAATAGTGGGCCATTGGGGTAAGACGCCGGTTCAGGCTTCCATAGACACGCTCCTTCAAGCTGACATCCTTTTCTGCACCATACTCACAGCGGAGGTACGATTGTCACTCTGACCGGCATATTTCCCTCTTCGGGTCCGCCACTTCGCTGCCTCTTTGGAACTGAAGAAAGCAAAGAGGAAGCCTTCGCCGCCGAGAACCTTGGTGATGGACGAATCCGATGCACAGCGCCTTCATATCTCCCTTTGCCCTCTTGTAAAATGCCTGATTGCGCTACATGTTGCCGTGTCAAAGTCACCATAACCACCTGCGGAGCTGCGACGAAGTACGCCGTGAACACGGACTTTATCTACTATGCGGAGCCTACCATTGGGAAGATATTCCCTTCTATCGGTCCAGTGGCCGTACCGAGCACTATCAGAATAACAGAAGGCGCAGATTCAGGCTCGTTCTTCGACTCTAAGGAAGTAACAGTCCGGTTTAACAACCACCAAGTACTGCCTTGTACCATGAGAATGGGGGACGGACTGCTTTCCAGCTACACAGCAATCGGGGACTCCTACGGTGAGACTGGTTACCCGCTTTCAGGCAGTGCTCCAGACTATCGCTATCAGGCCATATACCTGTGGGAAGAAGTCCAACCTCTGTATGACACCAGTATCAATTCAAACATCCCCCCAGTCGTAGACAGAATAATGTTCAAGTTCAAGCGTATTCCCGCCCAACCGCCTCAGAACCTGCGCATTAGACTAGATAATAACGTCGGAGCGACTGCGCAGACGGTATACTCCGTACCTACCGACAATGGGGGACTCTTCAAATATATGGGTAACCCTCAGGACGAGGATAATGGGGACTTACAATGGCTCTCTTCCGCTACTTTCCGCTCTCCAGACTTATCCGGAGAAACGGACTGGGTAGAGTTCGCCCTCTCCGTCCCAATGCTGCTTCGAAGTGGTGCGAACATAATACTGGAGCTCTCTGAAGAGGGCGGAACTCTAAACTCTTCTCTGTCAACGGGAGATCTGTATTATCACCATGTTTTCTCACCGCGATCTGTCCTCTGGTATGGGGACACAGCTGACCCTTATCCATTCTCTTCTGCCACGGAGAGCGCTGCAGCCACCATGACAGTGCTTCAGAAGGTCCCAATGATCCAACTGTGCCTTGCAGGGCAGCCGTGCATAGTGGACAGGATTGCTGAGTGTTCACTCTCCCAGTTTGACACATCAACTTTTCACCTTCCTGAAGCCTGTCCACCAGGCACAACCAGTGCTACAGGCACTACCGTCCCACACTGGTGCTCGAAGAAGCTGGAGTTTGCTCTTAACGGTCAGAATTACGTGGACACAGGACTGACTTATGTGCTCTACGACGAGCAGGACGTAACCTACACCTCTATGACGCCAAAGCTTGGCCCCAAAACAGGAAATACAATTGTCACCATTGGGACTGACCCCTCATTCCCTCTGTCCTTAGCCAATGCTGCAGACATTCTGCTTCTTTTCACCATATCAGGAGAGACTTACAAGGAGTATACACGCGTGGCTCTCAGCTCTTTGACTTCAGGGACTGGCGTTGCCTCAAATAGACTGGTCTTCAATACTCCATCCATTTCCTTCGCTGGAGAGTTTTCGGTAACGTATCCTTTCTCTTGTCGCCCTCCTTTAGCTCATATACGATCCTGCCCAGTGCTCTTGCTCTCTAAGGTCGGCCCATCTGATCGTAGTTTTCCTGACACCTGTGCTAAGTTGTTCCCTTTCTAATCTCCAGAAACACGTCTATGCTTTCCCTTTCCCCAACTTTCCCCATAACCACCCTTTTGCTCTAATTGGCTGTTATGCCAGGTCCTCATTTCCATCGACGCTGTAAACTTCTTCCCGGTCTCCAGTACTTCAAACTCGTTTGAGGTAGACAACGGCCTCTTCAACATCTATGAGCCTCTCTTTCTGCTTGAAGTCTCGCCATTGAGCCAACTAGCTCGTAGCGCTGGAATCATCAAGACTGAAACTGAGAGTCCGTCCAGCGGTGGTGCTTTTCTTACAATAACGGGTACTTCGTTCCCAAAGCCGTCTCGCAGTGAAGACGTCTGCTGTGCTTTTATCGCTCCACGGCTGGATGTGTATCCGTATTCTAAAGTCAATCAGGAATGGGAGGACAGGATTCCAAGTACCACGTGGGTCACAGATGAAGTCCGCCCGAGCTCGGAGTTTGATTCTCTATTGTGCGGACGAGGGAACGCTGAATGGCTCTCCTATTTTGCAGTTCGCTGCAGAACACCGCCTCTACAGGTCTCAAACACCAAAGATGACTCTGGGCTATGGAGCGTCAGGGTAAGTAGAGGCTCTGAGCTAATTGCTGAGGCATGAGGCGAACTTTGTAGATCTTGATGGAGATAGATTCCCTGTATATATGGCTGCTCAAGTTTCCTCGAATCCTGTTTAGCACGTTATTATCTCTTTGTAAGTTGTCTTCTACTTCATCATATGTACTTGTGTAGGTCTCGCTCAATGCCCAGAACTTTCATGCGGGTATGCAAGGGTCGCCTATAACTGTGCGTTCCCTATCGTGCCCTGGAGGATCTTACGCAGCAGATTATACTTTACCATGCCAACAATGTCAGCCTGGAACTAAGGACTCACGCCCTGCCACCGACTATCTCATCGCGGAGCTTACTACCTGCACAGAATGCCCCCCAGGTAGAGGATGCATGGGCGATGTATGGATTAGGATGGAATCTTGTTATCAGTGGAAGGGATTGTGTTTCCGGAATGCAAGAACTAAATACCTGGCGCGGATGACTTACAAAATTGATGCTGGCTGCAGGTACATATGCGGATTCTCCTGGCGCGCTCGAGTGCAAAAGCTGCCCTCGTTCCTTCGCAGAGAGTGATTCTAGCACATACTCTAGCACATTCGCGAGAAACAGTTCGACTGGCACTCTTTATGAGATCGGCGGTCAACGCTCCTTGGAAGCTTGCTCCTGCAGAGAGGGTCACTGGCTGAATCCCAGCGTCCCCAAATGTGATGTACCTGGTCACTGCTGTGCACCCTGCCCCACCGGCGGTGTCTGTCCTGGAGGATTTACAGAGATCTCTGTGGCCTCGAGCCTTGGTTTCTCTACAACGAGCAGCCTCGTAACCATTACGAAGTCCTCTATGGACAATATCTCGCTGGGTATCAGCCAAGAAATGTACGTTAGCATCAACAAAAGTGACTCTACCTCTGGTTCTATCTTTTATCCTCTCTCGTGAACGTCAACTATTTCTTTCTAGTTTGTCGGATGCCTTGAGATTCCGTCATGACAGTAATCTGCCTTTATACCTCTTCAATCAGTGTACTCCTTATAGGTTGTTGCCTGGTTTGACGTCCATTGCTATGGTTTCAGTCTATTGACATACATATTCTGTGTGTTATACACATCCCAGTCCCTAACCCTCTGTCTGACAGGGGTGTCCAGAACATGCCCTATGCCAAGCGCGGCTTCTGGCAGATTCAGGGATCAAACGGGCTGTTTGAAAAGTGCGTGCCAGAACCCCGCTCATCGGACCCAACCAGCGAACCTGGAGCTTGTAACGGCTCCCACATTGACAACGGAGTCTGGAAGACTCGCTGTGCTAAAGGATATGCAGGCTATCTTTGCGCGTCCTGCGAGCAGGGTTACTACCACGATATGGAGTTTTGCAAGGAGTGCCCCACAAAGTCGCCCATAATTCTTTTCGTAGGGTTCTGCTGCTTGGTTTTCTTTCTCTATCTCTTCGCCCGCTACGCTCGGCATCTGCGAGGTTTAGGATCTCCACGGATCTTTGTGAACTTCGTTACCATCTCTTCAAATTTCATCTATTTCAACATCAATTGGCCACCTGAGTTGATTGACTTTTTCAATCGTCTTAAGTTCTTCAGCATCAACATCGATGTGATTCATGCAGAGTGCGAATGGAAAGTGACTTACGAACAGAAGTTCTTTATAATGATGTTCACTCCGGTACTTGTTGGGGAGATCTTCCTGGTCCTGTACTTAGGTATGAGAAGCAATCGTTCCTAGTTTGTTGCTCAATTTCTGATATCCAACTCTTCCGCTGGGGTCTCATCCAGCCTCTCTTCCATACTTGAGCTTTCATCTTAGAATACTTGCGTCCATTGCCGCTCTTATGCTCCATTCAAGATGATATATTTAGGGTTAGTAATCCAGCCACGTTGCTTGTCCATCCGTCTGCTTGCTGCTCCCTCTTCGCTGAAGTGGAATGCGCATATCACTGGCTGCAAGTGCATGTGAAGGCGGCCCCCTGTCCCAATAGCGTCGCTTGTAATGGACAAGCCAAGATCCTTATCTTCCCTTGTATGCACCTTCTCTGTGAGGACTGCGCAATTTTCGCCACCGGAACAGAGCAACAGTGCCTAGTCTGTTCCTCCAAAATCTTCGCCTCTAAAAAGGTGCCGCAGATGTGGGATGAGCTCGATCAGGAAGAAAAATGGGTTGTTGCTCGAGCTGTCGTGCGGACCGCCCTCCCTAATCAGGTTGGACATACTCTGAAGCGACAATTTGAGCAATTTGTAGGAGCTCTTTGGGGCAAGCGTGCAGATGAAGATGGAGGAAGAGGAGGGAGGCAAACAGTGCATTCGCCATTATCCTCCCTTCTTCTAGGATTTTATGATCCCAGGAGTCACTGGACGAGCGGCAGGATCCCATTCTCTTCTCACCGAGGGTGGCGCAACGGACTTATCCTCAGCGGGCTATGCATATTGGTTTCTCCAATCTGGTACCTCAAAGGCCTATTGGGCGTCCTCTACAGGAGGCTCTTTTTTGGACGATCGCCCAGTAAATCCCACGACACGGAGACCACAGCAAAGAGCAAGACGTGCGCTTTTCAAGGGAGAAAGTTTGACTGCCGACGACCCCAATGTGGTTCTTACCCGTACTGCAACAAGCACTTGATGCCCGAAAGATTGCGAATTCGCTACGAGTTCAGAAATTTTTTGCTCTCTCTCAAAACAATTGGAAAGTTTTGCTTCGTCGCGGGTGTTATGATCCCTCTCGGTGTGGCTCCTGTCTCGGTGTTGCTTGGCTTTATCTATGGGTGCTTTCTACTATGGAGCCGTCTAAGGTTGCAAAGTGGGGCCAAAAAGGGCAAGCGCAGGTAACCTGTAGGTCGTGTTCGGTTGTTGTGCCTTGTGATGACCTGCAAAGAGCCTTGATCTCATCCCATTCACTCTTGGTCCTTTGCCTATCCAGCCTGCTGGATGGTTGATGTATGTTTCCTCTGCGTCGTATTGATAGTACTATGCTACTTTGGCAAACATCTTTCTCCTGCAGCTCGTTGAATGCCTTTATTTATAATGGTCTTATATTGATGTTCTAGTCTCTGCATTTGACCTTTTTGCTATATATCCTGGGTGTTACCCCATTTCAACGCTGGGCTACAAGCTGGTTACCTTGGACTGCATCGCCTAACTTCCGTGTGATAATTCTTTCAACTATGCAGTGAATATCTGGAAGGAATGCTGCAGACCGTGACAGAAAAGAGACTGGTCACGATGTTAGGCAGTGGATTTCCCTTTGTTCGGCAAAACTCTCTTCGTTTACTTCTTCAGTACCTTACCTGTGCCATTATCTTCTGTCTCTTATTCCCTCTGGACTTACTCATTATAATTTCTTCCCGAGCAATTCGAATCATAAAGGACTTGGGACACGCGTACACTATCAGCTGGCACAGCCTTGATGCAGAGCTGCAGAGGGCCTTGAGCCGGCATCTTATAGAGAAGATGATGATGAACGTCGATGCCAACAGCCATACATTGGTTTTGATGAATGATGGAACTCTGGCACAGCTAACAGTATTAGAGAATACTAGTCCTGCCAAGGAGCACTCGAACCTTGGCCATAGAGAAGCAAGGAAGGAGGAGGGCCACAAGATCGACGAGGTTCAGCGACAGACAGAAACTTTGGAACGGGCACGATGGCGGGAGGTAGCAAAGACCGTCGAGCCTATAGGAAAGACGATCAGGATGATTGGCTTTAGCAGTGCCCTTCTCCTGTTCAGCGTTCTCTCCATTCCGCTCACTCTGCTAATCCGCGGGGCGCTAGCTTGGAACTGGATGATGACGCCAGGTAGAAACTGCTCGTTTGGAGAAGAGAAAGATGATTAGTGAGATCGATGAAATGGGAATCTGTGAAAGGGACGGGATGGCTGGGACGGGGAACAGGAGCTAAGTGGGGACCAGTCGAATCATTTGGCGATGACGCCATTGTCTAGTTGTTGACTCATCTTTGCACGACTTAGGAGAGATCTAAACCGAGTCTTCTAGGGTCCTGCTGTCCTCCCTAACCTCCCTTATTTCCGTGAACCCAGGCAAGGGCAAGCGCGTACAGAAATGTGAGACACAGTTCACCTCCCTCAACGCTGGAGATTCCATACGAATCTTGGTCGGAGATCTGGGCGAACGCATTTGGGAGGAAAGAAAAATTATACAAATCCTAGGAGATGGCGCGCTGTCTGTTGACATGGAGTTTGCCCCCTACGAGATTCTTAATGTCCATTACCAGACTCTCAACTGGACAGAAGCAGAGAACTTAGCCCTCAAGTGTCATCTTACGCGAGAAGAAGAGCAGCAAGCCTTTGACAGTGGCAGTCCTCTCGCTCGTCCTTCGCGGGGTGTTATGTTAGCAAAGCTTAAAGCTAAGGGGACTACACATCTGCAAGGCTTGAGACTCGAAGAGGTGCCCGAAGAGCAGCTGTGGGTGCAGTATGTGAGAGAAGTTGGCAAATGGAATCGAGGGCTGAGTCGCCTGTCTGCCTACCCTGTAGAGGACGGCTCCCGAGCTGAGGTACTCGGCAGCATCCGCAAAGGTGCATACGTTTGGATGGGTAAAGGAGGCGCTATCAACAACATTCTAGGCGTGTATCGAGATTTCCCGACCTGGTGTCAACATCTATGGGTCTCAGGAAGGAATAAGGATGATCCTGCGCAGGAGAGCACAATGGAGTCCGGGTCAAAAAGAAGAAGCTGCAATGACCGCCATGCTGCAAGAGCTGTCAGGGTCTTTTCCCACTTCTTAGCATTGTTGGTGCTTGCCCCTCCCGCGCTATTGGCGGTTGTGCTGGGTCTTCTTTCCCCCATATTTCCGAATGCTGAATCCGTCTGGGTTCCTCGATTAACTAGTCGTCGCTTCGAGTTAACCATGGTTCGGGTGGGGTCGGATCACAAGCAGGATGATGATGATGGCCAGAGTGTCGTGCAAGAGAGAAAGCGCGCTGGATCTATTGGTACGTATCGTCGTTAGATAGTATATAGTATAGAAAAGAAAGGGCTAGGGGCTGGGCGGGGTAGGGTGTATACGACATATAACTGCTTCGAATAACTTTCTCACTGGGCGATCTTACCTGCAGACGATGCGATGCAGGATGTGCGAAAGGCAAAGTGGATGCATGAGAATGAGAGAAGAAGAACAGAGGAATTTGACTGGCTCTCCGATCGTGGATTCTCGTCATACATCCCATGGAATGAGGATAACACCCAACAGAACTTTGCTATGGAGAAGTGGGGCTGCATGTGCCGCTTTAATCCGCTCTCCATAAGTAAAACTGAAGCAGATTCTAGGGTCCGCACAAAGTCCAGGCGACCTTCCTTTTCGAAGCTTGCAAAACGAAGATCAAAGACTGGACAAGCAGCCCTGCGGTCCGACAGTCGAAGCGACATCCGAGCTCTGAAGAATGTAGGTTCTTCAGCTTCCGTACAGTTACAGCGGGATGTCAACGCACAGCTGTGCAGTGACCTTGTCAACCCCTGGAAGTACTTTGACGGTGGATGTGTGGGAGAGGGAAAGAGAACTAAAGGGGCAAGGAAAGGAAGTTAAGTCATGAGCGATACCCTAACCTCCCACTCTGTGTGCTTTTCAACCCATAGGCTGATGAGATTATAGCCACCGACATTCGCATCATCAGAAATGTGCAAACGTCAGGGCAAGAGAGCGAAGACCATGTCCAGGTCGCCAAGATTATCTTCAGCGATGAGGAAGTGGCATCATTATGGAAGTCACATGTGGACGAGGTACAGTTCGCGCCAAAGCAAGAGCTTTTCCGTCGAATTTTTGCACTACTTTCCTATCTGAATCGTCCCTTATAGGGAATCCGCAAGAGTGGTACGGTGCCGAAGTACCGCATCCAATGGACGGAGACACTAGTGATCCACTACCTGCGGTTTCTTCTTCTATCTATCCTCTACTTTTTTCTCTTCCTTGCGTTCTGGGCCATTATGATCACAATCCGACTCTGGCAAATCTGCAAGTCCCTGGTCACGGGGTCCGTGCAGTCCTGGCAGCGCGATCTGCAGCAGAGGTTCGACCGGTTGACTTTCAAGTACAAAAAACTTCAGGTGTTCCTCACAGACATAGAGAGCAGAAACAGTGGAGTAGGACGACTGGCCTGGTTAAAGTACCTGGTGCTGAAATGGATACTTCATGAACCTGCGGAACTCTTCTCGTCACATTATCGCAGTCATTTCGCGCCCCAGACAAGGGTCTTTGACATTGTAACTGAGGCAGAAGGTGCTCTGACGGGCGCCTTCACAGTCAGCTATGACGGGAAAAAGTCCTTACCTCTTGGCTATGATGTTAGTGCCCTTGAGCTCGAACGAACTCTGGAGCAGAAGGCTAGGAAAGTTCCTTTACGTGGGATGGCACAGCTTACACCTGGAACAAATGTGGTCTCCTTAACAGCCAACATGCAGGGCAGGATTAATCTCAATGACGTGGTAGAGCTGTCTACTGCTACTTTGGAGTTTTTGGCTGAACCTCTGGCGCGAAAGAAAGGGAAGTCTCTTGTGGCTGGCCGACCGTTCGATATTCAACCAATCTTGCGACTAACTGACAATCAAGGGGTCAGCACTATCTCGGCTGGGGTCATGTGCTCTTTACCCGTCGTGTTATCGGCGATTGGACCTGGAGAGCTGAGAGGGAAGACAACAAAAGTTATGAGCAAGGGCGTGGCCAATTTCAAGGTGAGAACACCCGTAGCAAGATAAGGAGAAGAGTCGTTATGCTGCAGCTTCCCGGTCCACCTAGTACACCAAGAGTGGGTCATTCAATGCGGCTTTCCAATACCCGTCATAGTTGCTTCTCTACTCTCTTCCTATCGTGGTGTTTCTCTCGTGACGACCCTACTCACTTTCCACTCACCAAGTTGACCATTTTTGTAAGGGCAGTCTGTAGCGTCCTTTATTTCGTCTGCCGGTGATAGTTCATGCTTCCCCAGAGTTCTGTTCTTTCCAAAAGTTCTGGTTGGTCATTACCACTTACCACACGCACACGAACAGAAGTGCAAGCTCGCCCTTACCGCCCCAGGCAAATATATCTTGGTGGCTCGAGTGGATGCTGCAGAGCTCTCTCCTGACCATTGGCTGAACAAGATGAACGTCCACTCAAAGCCGTTCGTCGTAGGAGGTTTGACAATTCCATGCACGACTTCGTCTTTAATCCACCATCGTCACCGAATCCCTACTTTTTGCCTTCATTTTGCAGAGGAGGTGCCTTTCACCTCAACGGGTAGAAAAGCTTCCATGTTCACGAGAAAGAGGTTTAGCGTCTCCCTTCCCAAAGACGCAACATTGGAGGTCCCTCCAAGACGTCTTCCTATTCTTTCCCAATCCAAGGAAAGTGTGATCCACTACCCAAATGGAGCCATTGCTATCCGAACAGTAGTGCAGAAGGTCATGGACGATGCCCTCTGGGTTGCTAGAACCTTTGATGGAGAACCTGTGGAGGGCCTTGCTGTGTTCAAGGTAAGGACATGGTCAGGATCGAACCGTTGTGACAATTAGGGTTGGAGGTATAGATGAGGAAGAGTAACAGCATGTTCAGGTCCGAGATCACTTCACGGTCTCCCGTTTTGCCCAAGACAAGCACGGAGCCTGCCGCTGGAGTGTCAACATTTCGACTCGAGAGCCCTTTGGAGAGGTTGATAACCTTGATCTCAGAGTAGATGGTACAGAGCTACGAGGGCCAGGAAATGCGATAAGGTAAAAACGAAATATCCAGATAGTTTACTTCCTAAACCCCACTTTATGTGACGCCCTCATCACTCTCTCTTAGTGTGGAGCTCGTTTCATCTTCCCATAGTGCCCAGTATCGCAATGATCGGCTCATTGAGCAGCTGCGGCTTGGAGAGCAGCAGATCGCAGAGAATGATATTTCAGATTTCCGTACGTAACTCTTGCCAAGTCTCCATCGTTTACGCTTGGGTAGCTGTAGGGTAGCGATCTCTATTTGCTGTTAGTGGCAATTAACTCAGTCGTGGGTCTTTTCTGTTTGCCTGGTATGAACATGGTGACAGTCCTTGGTACCCACTGAGTAGGGATGTGACAGTCACCGCTTTTCCTGTCCTTCTGTGGTTGCTTACATCCCTTCGCATACTTGATAGAGATCGCGATGCGGGTCTTTAGAGTATCCGTCCCCCGAGGTCTGCTCTGTCTCCTCCTACTATTCACGAAGTGGCCGGCGATCTTCCTGGCGTGCTTCCTGATGGTGTTCTCGCTCTCGCTCATCATATTCGTCTCAACGGTGTGGGACGTCTTCCGGCTCTTCACGCAAAGCTTTGTTCCTGCCGAGAAGGAGCACAGAAGCTCGACTTTTGCCATCAAGGTCATACGCACTTCCTTTCGCACTGATAACTCCTTTGGTTGTTGCTTTAGCTCTGTCTTTAGTTGTCTTTGGTCAATTTTAGTGCCAGCCCCCGGCCAAAGCTCGCAACTGGTGCTGTCTCCTGAATAATCCTTGTTGTCATGGCCTATGGCTAATACCAACCGTCACTCCATTCACACGGCCCTTTGTCCTATGGTTGTTTTGGTCATTCCTGAACTTTCAACCAGGATGCCCTATCCCATGAGGTCTTCCATCGCTCATGGTATCATAGTAAGAGGACCAGGCAGCCAGGGACTACGACGGAAAGTGAAGAAAAGGATGATGGAATAGAGGACCAGGGGGGCCAGCACACAAAGGCCACTAGAGTAGCGCCAATGGAACGCAAGGCCCCCTTTGGCAAAGGTAAACTTTCAGCTCAGCATCAGGAACGTTAGGCTCCAACTCCCCTCTGGGTACACGGCTCATCAGCCTTAAGGACTTGAATTTGTGTTATGGAGTTTTCCTTTTTTAATTGCTGCAATTCAGGCTGTTCGATTGTTGGCACCTGGTTAGGCTGATCAAGGGATTGTTTCATCGGTGGACCTCTTCTTTCTCCTTTGAGCGCACTTGTTTTCGCCATATCCGACCTCGTGTGTCCTCTCTCCAAGGCATAGGCGGTCGTCAGGGCAACGTGAGTCGGAAGCTCTCCTCCGTCCTTCGACAGAAGTCTGTCAAGGACGTGGACAGCGTACTACAAGACGCTCGTCTAAAGAGCGCGTTTGGCTCCTCGTGGCTTTATGAAGAAGACCTGCAGACTTCATTGTTGCTCTATCTTTTAACGAGACAGGATATTCAGCATGTTCTGGACTTCCATAGAAGTCTCTCTGCCCAGGTCAGGGAGACGACAGAGACAGAGAGAAGCGCTAAAGAGTTGATAGGGTGCATGGTTGATTCAGCCGCTTCCTCTGCGCCTGTTGTATCTTCTTGCTTTTTCTACTCTAAAGCCGACCTCTTCATAGGTAGAAGACTCTTATTTCGCTAATAAGGACAAGATAGAGGGTCGGGACCAACGAGCTGCGGAACTCTTCAAAGGGTTTTTGCAAAAGCAAAACTTTCGGACTTTGAACCCTCTCAAGAGGTTTCAAAGCCCAGAAGGACCGGAAAGGGGCGAGACGACGAAAGTAAAGGAGGGAATCATGGTAGATCAAGCAAGGGTGGACAGTCTGCAAAGAGACTTCGTCCAGCGGTATGACGACTTCAGGCGCATTGGACTCAAGAACGAGCAGCCGGTACGTTCAGCGCAGCCTTTCTTCGTCTTTACCGCACTGATTGACTATTCCACCTACTTCCACCAAGTAAGAAGTCTGAGCAGTTACTCATCCCTAATCTACTGCCATGCTCTCTTATGTCCCTAGTCCTTGCGTATCGTAGAGGCAACGGCTCTGAACTGTGACTACATCGCCCATGGAACCCAGATTGTCAAGAGCCAGGATGTGCGGGCCAACAATGCACCGGAGGATGTCATGGATTACTTCCCACTTTTCGTTGAAAGCGAGGATTGGAAACAGGAGAAGGATCTTTCTGTCTTCGGGGGCACTTTAGAGTATGACACGTATGCAGACAAGTACGTTGTGGGCTTTATCATCATTCTCTCCTTTTCTCACGTGGTCCTCTGTGGAAAAATTGTGGAGCTTTTCAACTGTATGACGCAGACCTCCACGGGAAAGACTATCCTCAGCGCTAATCCGGAGATTGGTGAGCACTCCTCCCCGATGCCTTTGCATGTTCGTCTTCTTGCATTTTTTTCTTCACTGCTACTAGGTCTGTTCGCACCCCGGACCGCGCATCCTTACTCATATCACTCTTCTTCGCCAAAACATGTGACCTTGTGTTTTGAGCTGCTCTTCATCGCTGTTGTAGCGATTTAGCTATTTTCGTTGGGTTTGCGTTTAATCATCATCGACAATGTCTGCCATCTAGTATGTTGGGAATCCGAGCACTGGAGGCTCATCTGGCCCGGAGTCATCTTTACCTTCGTGTGGGCACTGGGAATTCCAGTAACACTGTTGGGACTGGTCTATGTCAATGTCATCCTTCCCAACAAGCGCCACTGCAGGCAGGAGAAGGCACGATACGGGTACCTCTTCCTCCGGTACACCAACAAAGCCTGGTGGTGGGAAGGGATGCTCATGTCAAGGAAGTTCTTCGTGACGGTTTTTCGCATGTTGACGAGCAACGGGCAGAAGCTAGTACAAGCAAGGTAAGTTGAATTAAGAGGTCTTTAAAACCGAGAAGGAGAAGAAAGAGCACCAATTGTCCCGCTGACTTGTACGCTCCACTTATCCCGGTCTTTGCTGCGCTGGCAGTGGCGGATTCTTCTTCTTTCTGTTTCTGTGGTTTATGCAGATGCTCTTCAACCCTTACATCGAGCTTTCCCTCAATCGGCTCGACGCCGTGGCCCTGACTTCTCACGTCTTTGTCATGTACGCCGGAGCGATCTTCCTGACAAACAAGCTCTCCACAGCCCTCACCACCCTCTACGCTATACTCGTTGTTCTTGTTAACTTCTTCGTCTTCGTTTGGATGTTCGGGTAAGTAACATTGTACCAATAGGAAAAAGGCAATGGTAAATTTTGCAATACCGCGCTTGGGGATGAGAAAGATATCATAGATAGAAGGACGTTTGATAGCGCGGACCATTAGTTCAGCAATGACAGGGACACTAACGCCTCTATTCCCCGCTTCTCCGCGCTCTATTGTTTATTCTGTTGTCTCCAAAACCTGTCTTGACGTTTCCTGTCGCCTCCTCTGCCACTCATCAATGGCTTCACCTATCAACACCTCAATGGCTCACCTTTATGACCCTTTACGATAAGTGCCGTCGTCACCGAAGTTTGCGAGCAGATTCCTGCCGTCTCCTACATGATCCAGGGAGAGTTTTGGATTGACTACCTATACCCCACGTTCCTAGCCCACGTCGAAATGACTTTCTTTGGAGCTAGAGCGAAAGCAAAGTACGACAGGATCTTGAAGAGACTAAGTAAGGATAACATGGCCTCGCAGGACGGGAGGCTGGATAATTTCTTTTCTAATCACCATTTCCTGTTTGCTTTGTTACCAAGCCGATTCTGCACACTGCTGCGCCGTCTTTAATACCGTCCTTGCGCTGAATCGCTGCTTTCTCATGTCTTTCTTCGATCGCTGTCTTCAGTGGACTATCTCCAACCTTCTTCGGAGGTTGTTAAGCGCGCAGAGCTGACTCGCCGGCTGAAACAAACTCATGTCTTCAGTCCGGAGGGTATATTCTGGGCGAACTACTGGATGAGGGATATGGGAACCTCGATGAGGGAGGGCGAGAGCTATGTACGTCTCTTTGAGGACTATATGGTGGTGATGGATAGAGTCAGCTTTGATCAATTCATCCAATATAACTGGAAAGACCCCAAGGCTAGATTGACAAAGGCAGAGGTAAGCCTTTGCACTGCATTACTATAGATTATCGTCGTGTTCCCCTCGTGTATCTCTCATGACACAGTCTTTGGCTCCATTAGACCAAAAGTTGACCGTGATCGCAGCTAGCATTGGTTGTAACGAAGGAAAGAGATTATCTCAGGGGGACCTCGTTCCCTACCGTCTGACTCACATCGCGCATGGTTCTTCTCTGCGCTTGGCTTTGCTTTCAACTCTGTTGCATCTTAGGAGGAGCTATGGATGTTGGCCATGGCTCGAGCACTACGAGTAATGTCTCACCATGAGGGACGGGTTTTCGAATTTACTGAGAACGAGGGTATCTACTACTCCGCAGGGAGTACTCTCTTGGAGGCAGCTTTGCCCAACCACTTCCTCTACGTTGATGTGGAGAAGAGCGGAACTTTCCTGCCCGCTGAGGTACTAGCACTTCTTCTGGCGGCCTAGGGTTTCCTTCGGTCCGGTCTTGGCTCTTCTTTCCTTCACGTTCCTCTTTCCGTACACTCCTAACTTTGGGTATCAGAATGAGTTACTACTTTTTGGCGCTTATTGATAGCTACCCTTCCTACCATCGCCTTTCAGATCGAGGAAATTATATCAGACCACACTTTCCGCGTGTCCCTTGGGGAGGACGCAAGGATAGAGTACGAGGATATGACTTCGTCTTCCTCCTGTCCCGATTCTTTCCTTGTTGATTCCGCATACATCAAAGTTTACTCGAGGATCGAGGTCAAGCAGGTCTGACACTTGGCCACTGTCCGCTTGCTTATTGCCCACCTATCATTACTTAATTGTCTTCTTTCTTCTTTCCTTCTTCTCTTTGGTATCAATCTCTTCTTTCGATGCTGGTGCTTGGTATCCTTCATGAGTCCTTGTCTTTCCTTGTCGTGTTAGCTTCCAATGTCTCCGCCGATGAACAAGCTTTCGACAGTCAAGACCTTTTTACTTTTTTGTTCTGTCCTCAGATACTACATGACGTACACAATCTTAACCCGTTGGCTGGTCTTTCCGCGTGGTGTCTGTATCCCAATTTAGGTGGATGGCTCTTGGTGGCCTGGGAAAGTCTTTAGGGTTAATAACGGTGCACCAATCACCTACGATGCTCGCTTTGACAATGGGATACTGCAGCGGTAAGCTCCGATCTTCCGATGGGCACTATTTTCTTTTCAACTCGGCCTTCACCCCACCTTTCTTCAGCCCTTTCCTTCCAGTCCTACTCGCTTCTGGCTACTTCATTTATCTGTGTTGTTCTCTGCTCACTGCTTTTAGCCCGACGTTCAATTGGATCTCCATGGCTCACTCCTGCCTATTACAGAGAGATATCGCGTGACCGTATACGACGATTTGGCAGCGCGGAGTTCACTGATTCTGGCCTTGATGTTCCCGTGGTGACCGCCTGGACCAGAAACTTGTCAGGGGAGTCGGAAGAGGAGTTGACAGAGTACCGGAGGACCGATGTCTCCAATAAAGTCGTCGAAGAGGGTGAAGAGGTGCTGGTTACGCAGATCGAGTGGCATCTCTCTCGGAAAATTACGGCTCCTATTACCGTGGGAGGTGCCGGAGATAGCTCCTGGCTCTTAACAGGTGAGTCCGTGCTGCGAGCGAAAAGGCTGAGAAGAGAGTGAGAGCAGTAAGCCAGAGCCAAGGAGAGAGTAAAGAGACAGTAAAAGGGACGCGAAGCGGGATACTAAATTGTATATCAGACATTCCCCATCGCTCTCTCACTTCTCCTATCCTTTCTCTCTGCATGAATCCTCCTTACCAGCTTTTGCGGACGGATCGTGCGACGTTTGGACTGTGATTCGCAACGAGCATGTGCACCGTCTGATGCATGGAGAGATCATTCGCTTCATTTTCCTCTCGCCTGACGGCAGTTACGCGATTACATTCTCCGAAAAAGACGCAGTTATCTGGCATGTTCCCGAGGACAGCGAAGATAAGCCTCGAAGGATCTGTGCTGGGTGTGAGGGATGTCCCGGTGTTCGAGTTAGTGCACACAACGTAAGCAGTGGGTGCGTGGGGTGCCCATCCTGCTGCAGCGGATGCCTAGAGAAGCCGCTGAAGGCAGTGTCGCAGGATGCAGGTAGTCGTCGTTTTACTGAACCAGAAAGAAACCCTTCTCTGTCGTAGTAAAGGGATTTGCTCCTCCTTCTGGTTATTACCATGTGTAGGAGTTGTCCAGGTGCGTGAGTCTTCCCATCTCTTCCCTCGCTCAATGCTGCTGGATGAGAAGACGGGGGAGTGGGTTCCTTATGTCGAAAGACGTATACTTGCGGTTGCAGCTTCCCAGCATCATCTGCATGGGAACCACGACGTCGCCAGCACAGATCCAACACAGGTACGAAATAGACCACGCACTGCTGCCTACTTCCTTCGTCCAGGCCTTTCTAGGCTCTGATCCGTGTGCCGATACCCTTTCTACCTGTCTGTATAGGCTTCAATTATCATTAGCACGGCTGAGTATCTAGAGCTGCTTTTGATTGACTGGAAGCGTGGCATAGTGCCAGGCAGGCAGTGGTCTCGAAGAGTCTTAGGAGGACGAAGGGCTGTTCAGGCACGATTTCAACATGGAGTCGGCGGAAAGTGCTTTAGTGCGGAAACACCCTCCGTTCTGCTGGTGGCCACTGATTTGGAGGTGAGGACGGAAGAACCGTCGTTGAGTTGATATCATCGGAGGACATTGAACAGCCACCTCGGAGGACATTGAACAGCCACTATGATGAGGCTGAGCTTTCAACCGCAGTCCCTTGAACGGCTGAACTTCCTTCAAATGATGGGGCCGGGTCGGGCCTTGCGGACAGATGCTAAAGAGAGGCATAGAGTGCATTTACGTTCAGTCAGCTCATCGAACTCTCTCCAATCCAATCCCAGGTCTTCCTCATGAAGTGCGAGACCGACATCCGCGGCCCAGCCCATCTCGGACTGCAGATTATGCAGCGTTTTACGTTCCCTGCTTCATCTCCTTCATCATTCTGCTTTATGTCAGGAGAGAGAATCGTCGCAATATCTCCATGTTCCGACAGCCCAAGCTCGCTGATCACTAGCACAGTGACGACAGTAGAGTCTACGTCTGCCGACAGCAAAGGCAAAGGTTTGGAAGTCACGGTAAGAATTAAATACGTCTATCAGCTTCTCTGCGGGGGCTTAGCTCCCTCTTCCGTCCAATCTGGAATGCATTGTCCTAATGTGTTGGCTGTGCTGACCCTGCTTTCGCTAGTTGACCTTAGAGGGCCAGAACCTCTTGATGCCAGCTGGCCAACCTTGGTCATCTCCTGGCTTTCAGGCAGTTCTCGGCTGCGTCCTTCACGACAGCCGCGGCTCCTTTGTCAAGCAGCGGAAGGGCAGTGCGCAGAAGCTTGGTCAAGGCTCGATGTGGGAAGAGCTGTGCAGTTCCGTTTGGTTCAAGAGGATGATGATCTGGCTGAAAGACGTCAAAGATGGGGAGATCTCACAGGTGAATAGCAAAACACTTCCCTCAATTTCTTTCTCTTTTGATTTCTACTGTCTCTCTCTCTCTCCATTTGCTAACCACTATCCTTCATCTTCTTGCTTCCTGCCCCAAAGACTACTCTTGCTCCGGAGGACTTTTCTTCTCAGTACTTATTAGCTATCTCGGGACGAACCTGAAGCTTAACCCTCCCACACCAACATGGCGCTTCCTTTCTCTTGCATCTATCTTAGGACACTCACTTCACGTCAAGCTCAACGCTGAGCCAGGCACTGAGAAGACAAGACGAGAATCACCGTCTGAAAATGCAGAAATTGACTGACAATATAGAACATCAGCATCGCATTGAACAGCTCGTGCAGGAAATGCTGTGTGAAGAGCTCGAAAACGAACTCATGAGAGGGGTTGCCGAAGAGTTGCTTGCTCTCTAGAAGGAGAACAAACGACGTCGGTCTCTATTATAAAAAGCACCCTTCCATGGCTTTTATGAGAGACCAAGGGCCAAAGCCAGAGCATGGATGATATGCCTCTCTATTCTTAAGCTCCAGCTCCCTTGTCCTAAGGAGCTATTAATAACAGCAATAATCTTAGACCAATGCACGCCCACTGTACATCCTATAATACCTCCCTCGCCGCGGAGTTGAGATTCTTGGGCATTGACAGCAGCGAAGGGACTGAGGTATGGAAAGGTAGGTTTGCATTATAGAACAACATAACGGAAGTACTATAAACATTGAATGGTGTGGCCTCCATCTGACTCTGTGGGCTGGAGACCTCTTGTGCCTCCTGGCTGTTGGCTTGCCCATCTCTATGGCGCACCATCTCTCTGTGGCATGAACTTTCAATTGTTGCCACCATAGCCAAAGAAGTCCATCGCGACAGCCAAAGCTCGGTTATCTCTAACATTTTCTGGGTTCATTGTCTGCGGGTTGTTGCGCAACCTCCTATCTTTAGGCCTCCTTAGAGGTTGAATTCTTTCTTTCTGTATGCTCTTCGCCATCTGACTCTCCTGTCTGATTCTCTCGCTCTCGTCTCTCCTCGCTGCCTTCTCAATGTCATACTTTCGCTGGTGCATGCGATACAGCTCCTTCTCAGCTCTTCGCAAACGCTCCTCGTACATTTCTACAGAAAACCTATGTTAAGCCTGAGCGCGCTGAGTTACTTCATAGGTCTGTCTTCTGTCACCTCTTTTCTTTACTTCCTCTTGGACTGTCTGCTTCCAGCTCTCAAGCTCCTCCTGAAGCTCCTTATGTTTCATACGCCATACTCTGAGACGCGACGGCCAAAGGAGAAGAATTTAGAGGGTGAGCTACTGGCAGCTGACGAGGACAATCAGCCTATCAAAAGCACCGGGACACTTAGATCAGGAGGAAGCAAAGCATGAGGCCCGCACTGTCAGGAACAGCAGGTCAATGGAAGGCCCACCTCTCATCTTCGGCTCGCTGGGACTCGATCAGCAAGCGCTCCCTGGCTTCATGCTCCAACCTTAAGGAGATAAACTTAGATATTACTGGCTATGCTATCAACAGTGAGGGCCTCAGGACGACCACTGCCATAGGGAGCAACTGGTGCCAAAAGGTATACAAGCAGGGAAACCACTAACGGGTAGAAAACAATAGGGCGAAGAAAGCCATGATGGATAAAGAAAAAAAGAAGAAGCTCGGGTGTGATAAGGTGGCTGCCTAGTGCTTACCGCCTCTCGAGGTCTTCATTGACGTACTCAAGCTCATTCTGACGTTTAGCCTGAGCTTCCAGCAGCCGTTTGCACTCGTGGAGCTCATTTTGATAGCGCTGAGAGGAGAGCGTGGCCCGGTCAGAAACAAGATCTAAGCGGATAGCAACTGGCCAGAGGGAAAAGTAGACGGAGAGAGCAAGGGATAGATAGAGAAGACACAACGAGGATGGAATCGAGAAAGAAGTAGAAAAGGACAGAGCTGAAGGTAATCAGACCTGTATGCCAGTGGACTCTTCTCGCCTTCGTTCCCTATCAAATAAGGGCATATCGGCAGATCCACCCTCCTAAGCGGAGTTAGATACTAAGCAGTAAAGATTCCTTCCGCATTCTCTTACTCCTTTTCTCTTTCTCTGGTTCTCGCCTGTGCCTTCACTCCCCTGTTTGATCTTCTCTTCATCTCATCTCTGCCTCTTCTTTCTTAGTCTTTTGCTTCACGTGTCTGAATCTCTCAATTCCTTTCTCTTTCTTTTTCTTGAGCTATTACCTGCCGCAGACCATGGCTACCGAAAGTTGTCCCGTTGTACATCTCATGCGTCATCTTGGCCAGCATGCTCAGGCAGCTGTTACTGCCCCAGCATCCAGGGCGATCTTTCGGCCCGGGATGCTGCTTGTTTCTCAGCCGTCTGCCCTTCTGGGGTTGTTGTTTTCTTTCTGATAATAATCTGACTGCCGCCCTTTGTTCTCACTGTTCCGTTCCGTTTCCTCTACGGCATGGGTGACCCATGGATATTCCTTGCTAAGCAAGAGCTAGTTTAGCAATCGATAGGGCCGGTGAGCAGCGAACTCAAGCCCTGCGGGGGTTGAGAAAATTAAGGGAGGGTTTAGGGACCGAGGAAAAAAGGAAAGAGAGAGGGAGACCTCGTAGAACTCACGCAAGGCAAAGGAGCGGGTAGAGGAAGAATAGATTAGGGAGGCAGATCCGCGGAATCGTACCTCTCTTTTGCGTCTTCGACGGCAAGCGCTGTATGTCGGAGGATCTCAGCTCTCTCTCTCTCTCTCGGTATGATGAAGATTCGTCTGGCTAACCTCTATCTCTCTACCGCTGTGCCTTCCAGCTCTGCTCGCAGTTTATCGCTCGTAAGAGCTGCCGAAGCTCAAGGCCCTTCAAGGAGTTGGCGAGTGATGTCACAGCGGTGGCAATAACGTCAGAAGAAGTGAGAACGGCATGAGCCTCCGCCTTGACATCATGAGAGCGGGGCAGGTGATGAGGGAGGACAGGGAGAGGAGATGAGAGTCTTGAACTTGGTGCTACAGCGTTGCATCAAGGCGGCAGGAGAGAAAGACAGAGAGGAACTCTCACAGAATAAACCACGTGACCTCCCTGGGCGATGAGAGAGAGAGAGAGAGAGAGAGAGAGAGAGAGAGAGAGAGATTTAGATTTGAAGCAATAGAGGGGAGGGGTGGGAAACAGAGAGTGGGAGAGAGAAAGGTAAAGTCCGAGAGAGAATGAGAAAGAGAGAGTGAGAGGAAAGAATGACAGAAAGAAAGAGTGAGTGAGAGAGAGAGAGACAGACAGATAGAGAGAAAGGCAATAGAGACAGAGAACATTTATTATCACAGGAAGAACCACCTTCTTTTTTTATGTCACCGTTATTTCCTAGAAGAGACAGAGACACCAAGAGATATCAAGCCAGTCACCCCTTTAACAGGTTAGAAGCCTAAGAAACCACAAGAGTCAACACACAGACAGAGTCAGAATTTTCGGTCTTTCAACCTTGGTCATCAAACGAATTGCCGAGTTTACGGGCGGTATTCGTCAGGTTGCTACCCTTTTTGTCAGATGATAATCGCATGCAGGATGCCAAGCACCAAAACAAAGTTCTACTTGACGATTCAAGCCGAATATAAAGCTTCAATGCCTAGAACATTCTACTTGCTTTGATTTGAGTTCAGATACAGCTGTGTGCTTCATTTATCACACAGATGCAAAGATCCTGGATATATAGGGATTAGATCGCCAATTCAGTTGCTCGCTTCACTCTAAATGCAGAATGTTGAGAACCCTTGCTCAGCTGCTAGGACATACCCTTTCACTGTTCCGTGGTTCGTGACCTTTTGGCACCTTCGTCCTCCAACACAGCCGCGGCCATCATCAACCTCATCGCGCCACGCCGCTGGCTGCTTACTTACTTAGCCATGGATTATTGCTCTGATGCACTACGCTTGACGCCGGGCTGGCTACTTGGACCATCCTTCCTGGCAGAGAGGCGGAGAGTGCGGTCATAGGTTGCCAGTCAGCGACTGTCCCATGACGCGCTCCCAACAAAGACGGATGCTCTGAAGGAAATACTGAGAAACAGTCTGCTATCCTTCATCTGCTACAGTATCTTTGCTTTCACTAGCCGAGTGAAAGCTCAATGAAAGCGCATCATGTCCGTGAAGGCGGTTAGGAGACAGATAGCGGAAGGAGAGATGGGGAGGCAAAGCGAAGGTAAAAAGACTGCCTCTTTCTCTTCCAAGTTCGTCGCCCCGCCTTCTCGGGATGTGTGGGAGCTGATGAACCAGGCGCAGTCCACCGGCTCTCTTTATCTTAGCATGAGAGGGTTGGAAGAGATCCCGTCCGCTATTTTTGAGCTCAAGAACCTGGTAGGTGTAAGATGTGTACTTTCCTCGTCTGTGCTCCCAGATTCTGCATTATCTTGCTCTCCTTCGCTTTTGTTTGCTCTCGCACCACGCTTGGGCTCTGCTGCTGCAAGGTACTCACCGCAGCACCCTTGCTTCTGGCCGTCATCATCCTTCGTGAGTGATTGGCGTCTATCGCCTATTTTGCAGATGACACGTCTCCTCAGTATCACTTGCGGTGTTTGCACTGCACTCTCTCTCTCTATCTCTTTGCTTATCTGTCTTCTCAGACCATCAGACCCCTGTCTCGCTGCCGTTACCTTCCCTTCCGATACTGACCACGTATCCGTAGCTATAAGTTCTGTTGTCGCTCTTACAACATCTCCTCTGCGTCTCTTCCCTTTATATGATCTGTACGACCGAAGTCCCAGCATGGACTATCCACTCATCCCCCCTTGCCGCTTTCTTATCCACGCTTCTTCCTCTCAAGCCTTATGTCAATACGTCTCTGATAGATATTTTACTCCTAGCGAATCTTGGACTTAGGCTTCAATGATATCAAGAGCATTCCCTCCTCTATCAAAGAGCTCAAGCAGCTCGAGCAGCTCTGGCTGAATGACAATCCCCTGCAGGAGCTCCCAACACAGCTTGCAGAATGCCGCGCTCTGCTCTTTCTGGACCTGAGAAACACAGATATTAAAACGTTACCTGCCGAATTGGGAAGGTCTCCTGTTCCCACCTAGCTCTCCGTCAGGACTTTTCCTTATCGTTATAGACTCTTTCCTTTAGTTATCCTAGTTTTGGAGCTGTCCTGCTATGCAGCTTCATCCTTGCACCATGGTCTTGCCAAGGCTTGGGCGTAGCTCTCCTCCTCGTGGTGTTGCCACATTCCGTGCTCTGCCGCCTTCCTCTACAAGGAGCAATAGCTCATTTTTGCAACAATCAATAGGCTGAAGGCTCAGAATTTGGTGGCTATCGATGTGCGGAGTACTCAGCTCGACTCAGAAGTCTTTGAACACGTTAAGGCGACCGACCACAGGCCTGACGCCATCGAGGTTTATCACTAGTTCTCTTTCATATCTTGAGCCTTTTCCGTTTCCTTTCTCTCATATGTACATGCGGGAGAGGATGCGCAGTATCGGCCCTTTGCGTCATTGTGCTTGTTAATGTTCTTGCTCCACCGTCCTGAATGAGCCTAGATACCCTTTGTGCTCTGTATAGGTTAACGTCATAATCCCTTCTGTTTCTCTTCTTGTGACGCCTTACACCAACGCAGGAAGTTTCCCTGCTGAACTATCTTGCAGAGTTAGATGGTCGGCTCCAGCTTCGGCTCCAGCTTATCCATGGTCTTTGCGATGAGGTGGGCATATCGCTAGCCGTTGACAGATTTCCTGACCGCTGACATAGGCGCTTCTCATGAGTCCTTCATCTGAATACCCTTGGGGTCTGGGATCCTTGCTCGCTTAATATACCGCAGCCTTACACGTTTTGGCCCTTTCCATCAATGGACCTACACACTGGTTATTCGGAGTGCATTCTCCAAATTTCTGAGCCGCCTGTTCATCTTTCCACAGGTCTACCGAGACATTGCCGCCACCGAACCTGGACGAACAGAGGTGGAAGATCTTGCAGACAGAGTTCTGCGGCTATTTAACGTAAGAAACGGCAGGAAAACGGGTTGCAAAGTAGTTCGTCCTCTTCTCCCTATTTCAATCTATTCTCCCTACTTCTAATTAAGCTCTCCGCAAGAGATAAGGATACACTTTCTCTCAATGCCTTGTCTCACACTCTAGGATCAAGAAGAGGTGAAGAGTATCATCAGAAACGTATCCAGACTTTTCTCTTCCTCTCTATCTCCCTCCCAACTGTCCGAAGAAAGTGTCAGAGAGCGCTTTGTCTCTCTCCGAAGAGACATTGAGCGCCAACAACTCGCTGCCGAGCTAGAGTTAAAGATCAGGGCGGTGTACTATGACAGAATAGAACCCAGCACGGTGCCAGACATGGTCATGGTCTGTCATTTGCTTCTCAATTCTATAGAAGTACCTTCCGTTTTTCACCCGTTGGTTCTGCTTCTTTGACGTCCACCTTCGTCCTGGCTTCGATATCTCGCCCTATATAAACTAGTCTTGGCTTTGGTATTAAGTGCTCTTCCCTCGCTCTTCTGCTGTGACAGTCGATCTACCAGCACATGCACAAGCTGGAGGACGTGAAGTTCTTGATCCGCCACGCTGCAGACCTCTTTCCTGAGACACCGCAAGAGGTGGAAGGGAAGTTGATTTTGGAAAGGGTTCAGGCACTTCAGGAAAAACTCGCCAGGTCGTCATCCACTAGTCGGTCTTGTTGCCGGCCTTCTCCTCTTACTTCCGCTCTGGCGTCGGTGTTAAACAAAGTCAAAGAGCCACGTGTCAACTAACTCGTAGCGGCTTTCATTAGAGGACAGGCCTCCTTTCTTGGGTTATGCGAATTATGGCCCTACCGCTGTCTCCTTCGCCTACTTCGAGTCGTCGTGGCTGACCATTGCCTTCTTGTTCCAGAGAAAGAAGGGCAGCAATAGAGCAAGTGCGCAAGGCTGCAAGTTCACTTTACTCGGATGTTAATCCGCAGGATATTCTAAAGGCTGTGGAGACGATTTGCAGCTACTTTAAGGTGGATCTCTGCTTGAGTGCTCTTCGTATCACACCCCACTTCCCGAGCTTCGGATTTGCTTTTTTAACCTTCCTGACCGGCTCATTATTCCCCCTACTCTTTATGTTCTATCAGAGCACTGAGGATATCAAGAGTCTCGCGGCGGATGCTGCAAGCTTCTTCCCTACAGAGTTCACAGCCATAAAGCCGCAAGCGATGCGAAGCAAGTTTGTCCAGAAAAAGCAACAGCTCTTGACTTGAGTACGTTATCAATCAACAGCGCTTTAGGCTGACCTGAGCGGAGCTTATATACATATATATATGTACACATCTGCCGAGGCAAATGATCACCTATCTTTGCTATCTTGATCTACCTCCGAGCCGTTCATATACCTTGGCGGCCCTCTAGAGTACATAGATAGTAGTGACTGCTTATGACCTATCGCCTGTTGAAAGTAGTTCGTGGATGCTGGTCGCCATAGCCGCTCGGAGACGAGACCTACCGCTGGAAAGTTCATCAGGCTCACATCGGATAAAAGTTTTCACAGAGGAATATATACATAAATGCTTTATTCACACTGCCAAGGCTCGCCGGCTATGACTTACCAATCAATCTTATGTTTCACATCCTGCGCCGCATCTCCAGAGTCGAACAAAAGGCTGAGCTCCCATAACTGAGCAGCCCCAGGTCTTGAAATATCGGGGTTCACCGATCTGCATGACCAGGAAGCAGAATTTTTTCAATTGACGGTGCAAGGTCTAGGAGCGTAAGCGCTTTCGACAGACAAAGTATATGAGCCCTTTCCGCCCCTCCTTCCCTACCTACCTTGCACCTTTCAGAGGCAGATAGGAGCGGATAGTGATGTGCAGCACTCTCCGATCACTTTTGTCCTCTACAACCTCAGCTTGTTGAAGCGGCGCAGAACACTGGAGCTGAAGAGAGGAAGGGGATGACCTCAGCCTCAAGCCAAGGAGGAAGAAAGTGTCGTCGTCGACGACCACCATTTCTCTGTCCCTTCGCCCAATGTAGCTTCCATTCTCGGCTACTATGCACCATTGACTTTTCCTTGACGTAAGAGGCACGCCATTCTCATTGAAGGCCTAGAGAAAAAGTGGATAAACACAGGGGCCTACACAGATTGTTCTGATTGTGCGCTAGATACCTGGGGCCCAAGATCGACCTCTAGCCGCTCAACCTCATTCAAGATCTTCTGCTCTAGAAGCTTTAGAATGAGGAAAGTTTGAATGGCTTTTCGTGCTTCCTCAACCTATGATGGACCAAGGTACGTTAAAAACTCTAGGCTTGGTAGACCAATTGTACTGGGTAAGAAGAAGCAAGTCGATAGTCCTCACCATGCCTTGCGGGAAACAGTAGTCAAAGTCCACCTTCCCTCTATTATTTTGAAGCGCATCAATGGTAAAAAGTTGCAGAGAGTTGGACGCAACCCTAGCACCAGCGCCGGTAGGAGAGGATGACGCGAGAAAAGACGCAGCAAAGGACTTTAGTATCAGGGAGCACCACTGTTAAAGGTTCAAGAGCAAAGCAGGAGACTATGAGAGATGCCGGAGACTGCACAAATGACAGGTAGAGACGAGTGCTCAATGGGGAAAGAAGTAGTCCCAACAGATGTCAATAAACCCATCGGCATCGTAAGAGCAACCGTAAGGAAAACGTACATGTCAAGATGGCAAGGGAAGGAAGACATTCGCAATGCTCTGAGCTCATCCTCAAAAAGGTTCATGATGAAGTCACGGTCTGATGACTGAAGAAGCTCCTTCACAGCTCTACCGGCTTCCAAACAAATCTGTAAGGGCAGAAGAATCATGCCGACAAATTATCGATAGAATGCCCTTCTTTTAACGAGATCAATCCGATCTGTGGTTGTACCTGACTAAGTGTGCTAGAATGTGAGGAAATGACTATCTCTCTAAAGCTGAACTTCGACATTGTCTCCAGGAAGAACGCCACCACTAGCTGTAGAAAGACCGAAGAGATGAAGAGGACAGAACAGACGAAACGGTATGAGGGAAAGGCAGGACCAAAATAGAGCTGAACGATTTTGGACCTCAGCTAAAAGGAGGTGTAACGGAAACGGACCAATTGGAAGAAGCAAAGCAGAGGTTGAATATGTCATGGACAAGCCCTAGGCGCACTGAGCTTACTACTGTTCATTCAGAGTATTTAGCTGTCCCAGGTACTCACCCTAAGTGTGATTGTTCGCATTGTGCGAGCTTTACCCAGCAGATAGAGCTGAGAGCGCAGAACAGAGTCAACCAGCTCATCCTGGATGAATTGTATGCTTTAAGTTGGCATGGCGAAGGCCAGCAATGCAATCACCGCAGCTGCAGCCCATACCTTTATCGGGCTCTCCCCATGTCCACCGATACTACGGAAGATCATATCAGGAGACACAGCCTGACTACGACAGACCGCTGCCCCAACGAGCTAGAGAGAGGACAGCACATCAAGGATTAGAGCCATGTAATCAAACTTTTCGTCCAGCTTCTTTTTACTCGCTGTCTTTTTTCCTCTCTCTCTATGTGTTCTGTCTCCCATTCGTCCAGCTTCTTTTGACTCGCTGTCCTTCCTTTTTCTCTCTCCCTCTCTATGTGTTCTGTCTCCCCTTCAGTAGGAAAGTAGGACAACAATCGTACCACAAACATCGGTCGCAGCTCCTCAGGCACATGGACAAAATGCTCACTCATCTCTAAAAAGAAAGAGGGAGTGGCTGCTTGATCCTGCATGCATACCTCTGATCATCAAGAGCAATGATGGGAAACGTGAGCAATTATAGTGATGGCTGAGCGGGGGAATGATCATTGTGGAGGGGTGCACATTGTACCTGAGATAATTGAGAGGCAGCTCTCCAAGACTGATGCATCGCCCACGATCATAAAGAGATGAGATAGGAGGAAGAGAGAAACTCTCCACTTTGCCAGGCTGCGTTTCATATCTGGATGCTCTGCAAGCTGGGGATGGAAGAATAGAGGACTGCATCAGTTTGAGAACGGGGGTTTGACAGTGAGAAGGTAGGAGAGCTGCAACAACCTAACGCACAGTAAACAAGCTTGAGATGAATGACGGGGAAGCAGCAATCGGTTCTCATCTTTCTCTATATGATCATCTGCGGTGCACACCCTACATACTGGAAGTCCTGCTTTTAGAACTGGCAGTATGAACTGGTCTATCAGGGTTTCTTTAATTTGTTGGCGGATGGAACAATTTAGATCCTCGACTCGCTGGGCCATCACGTCTGAGAAAAAGTAGAAGTCATCAACTATTTCATGGACCAAATTCTCCATCGCCGAGTGCTGCTTTACGCTGGGATTGGACCAATATGCAAGGTTAGAGAAGAGGCGGAAGCATTCAAGCCGTATAAGTATAGCAAGAGAGTCTCTGTTAGAGCAAATCGAGGGAGAAAAGGAGGCCAGGCAGCATAGACGTCTAACAATTCAGCTAAGTGATCGGCTCTGACGTAAGAGACTATAAGAAGAAGGGGCAAGCAAAAGG